>WNGS01001548.1:0-10773 GCA_020271785.1 Procambarus virginalis
GGGCAGCTGGAGGTGTGTGTGTGATACACGGGCAGCTGGAGGTGTGTGATACAAGGGCAGCTGGAGGTGTGTGATACAAGGGCAGCTGGAGGTGTGTGATACACGGGCAGCTGGAGGTGTGTGTGTGATACAAGGGCAGCTGGAGGTGTGTGATACAAGGCAGCTGGAGGTGTGTGATACAAGGGCAGCTGGAGGTGTGTGTGATACAAGGGCAGCTGGAGTGTGTGATACAAGGGCAGCTGGAGGTGTGTGTGTGATACAAGGCAGCTGGAGGTGTGTGTGTGATACAAGGGCAGCTGGAGGTGTGTGTGATACAAGGGCAGCTGGAGGTGTGTGATACAAGGGCAGCTGGAGGTGTGTGATACAAGGGCAGCTGGAGGTGTGTGATACAAGGGCAGCTGGAGGTGTGTGATACAAGGGCAGCTGGAGGTGTGTGTGATACAAGGGCAGCTGGAGGGTGTGTGATACACGGGCAGCTGGAGGTGTGTGTGTGATACAAGGGCAGCTGGAGGTGTGTATACAAGGGCAGCTGGAGGTGTGTGATACAAGGGCAGCTGGAGGTGTGTGATACAAGGGCAGCTGGAGGTGTGTGATACAAGGGCAGCTGGAGGTGTGTGTGTGATACAAGGGCAGCTGGAGGTGTGTGATACAAGGGCAGCTGGAGGTGTGTGTGTGATACAAGGGCAGCTGGAGGTGTGTGTGTGATACAAGGGCAGCTGGAGGTGTGTGATACAAGGGCAGCTGGAGGTGTGTGATACAAGGGCAGCTGGAGGTGTGTGTGTGATACAAGGGCAGCTGGAGGTGTGTGTGATACAAGGGCAGCTGGAGGTGTGTGTGATACAAGGGCAGCTGGAGGTGTGTGTGTGATACAAGGGCAGCTGGAGGTGTGTGTGTGATACAAGGGCAGCTGGAGGTGTGTGATACACGGGCAGCTGGAGGTGTGTGATACAAGGGCAGCTGGAGGTGTGTGATACAAGGGCAGCTGGAGGTGTGTGATACACGGGCAGCTGGAGGTGTGTGATACAAGGGCAGCTGGAGGTGTGTGATACAAGGGCAGCTGGAGGTGTGTGATACAAGGGCAGCTGGAGGTGTGTGATACAAGGGCAGCTGGAGGTGTGTGTGTGATACAAGGGCAGCTGGAGGTGTGTGTGTGATACAAGGGCAGCTGGAGGTGTGTGATACAAGGGCAGCTGGAGGTGTGTGATACAAGGGCAGCTGGAGGTGTGTGTGTGATACAAGGGCAGCTGGAGGTGTGTGATACAAGGGCAGCTGGAGGTGTGTGTGTGATACAAGGGCAGCTGGAGGTGTGTGATACAAGGGCAGCTGGAGGTGTGTGTGTGATACAAGGGCAGCTGGAGGTGTGTGATACACGGGCAGCTGGAGGTGTGTGTGTGATACAAGGGCAGCTGGAGGTGTGTGATACAAGGGCAGCTGGAGGTGTGTGATACAAGGGCAGCTGGAGGTGTGTGTGATACACGGGCAGCTGGAGGTGTGTGATACAAGGGCAGCTGGAGGTGTGTGATACAAGGGCAGCTGGAGGTGTGTGATACAAGGGCAGCTGGAGGTGTGTGATACAAGGGCAGCTGGAGGTGTGTGTGATACAAGGGCAGCTGGAGGTGTGTGTGTGATACAAGGGCAGCTGGAGGTGTGTGTGTGATACAAGGGCAGCTGGAGGTGTGTGTGTGATACAAGGGCAGCTGGAGGTGTGTGTGTGATACAAGGGCAGCTGGAGGTGTGTGATACAAGGGCAGCTGGAGGTGTGTGTGATACAAGGGCAGCTGGAGGTGTGTGATACAAGGGCAGCTGGAGGTGTGTGATACAAGGGCAGCTGGAGGTGTGTGTGTGATACAAGGGCAGCTGGAGGTGTGTGATACAAGGGCAGCTGGAGGTGTGTGATACAAGGGCAGCTGGAGGTGTGTGATACAAGGGCAGCTGGAGGTGTGTGATACAAGGGCAGCTGGAGGTGTGTGATACAAGGGCAGCTGGAGGTGTGTGATACAAGGGCAGCTGGAGGTGTGTGATACAAGGGCAGCTGGAGGTGTGTGATACAAGGGCAGCTGGAGGTGTGTGTGTGATACAAGGGCAGCTGGAGGTGTGTGTGTGATACAAGGGCAGCTGGAGGTGTGTGATACAAGGGCAGCTGGAGGTGTGTGATACAAGGGCAGCTGGAGGTGTGTGATACAAGGGCAGCTGGAGGTGTGTGATACACGGGCAGCTGGAGGTGTGTGATACACGGGCAGCTGGAGGTGTGTGTGTGATACAAGGCAGCTGGAGGTGTGTGTGTGATACAAGGGCAGCTGGAGGTGTGTGATACACGGGCAGCTGGAGGTGTGTGTGATACAAGGGCAGCTGGAGGTGTGTGATACAAGGGCAGCTGGAGGTGTGTGATACAAGGGCAGCTGGAGGTGTGTGTGTGATACAAGGGCAGCTGGAGGTGTGTGTGATACAAGGGCAGCTGGAGGTGTGTGTGATACAAGGGCAGCTGGAGGTGTGTGTGTGATACAAGGGCAGCTGGAGGTGTGTGTGTGATACAAGGGCAGCTGGAGGTGTGTGATACAAGGGCAGCTGGAGGTGTGTGTGATACAAGGGCAGCTGGAGGTGTGTGATACAAGGGCAGCTGGAGGTGTGTGATACAAGGGCAGCTGGAGGTGTGTGTGTGATACAAGGGCAGCTGGAGGTGTGTGATACAAGGGCAGCTGGAGGTGTGTGATACAAGGGCAGCTGGAGGTGTGTGTGTGATACAAGGGCAGCTGGAGGTGTGTGATACAAGGGCAGCTGGAGGTGTGTGTGTGATACAAGGGCAGCTGGAGGTGTGTGTGATACAAGGGCAGCTGGAGGTGTGTGTGATACAAGGGCAGCTGGAGGTGTGTGATACAAGGGCAGCTGGAGGTGTGTGATACAAGGGCAGCTGGAGGTGTGTGATACAAGGGCAGCTGGAGGTGTGTGTGATACAAGGGCAGCTGGAGGTGTGTGTGTGATACAAGGGCAGCTGGAGGTGTGTGATACAGGGCAGCTGGAGGTGTGTGTGTGATACAAGGGCAGCTGGAGGTGTGTGATACAAGGGCAGCTGGAGGTGTGTGTGATACAAGGGCAGCTGGAGGTGTGTGATACAAGGGCAGCTGGAGGTGTGTGTGTGATACAAGGGCAGCTGGAGGTGTGTGATACAAGGGCAGCTGGAGGTGTGTGTGTGATACAAGGGCAGCTGGAGGTGTGTGTGTGATACAAGGGCAGCTGGAGGTGTGTGTGATACAAGGGCAGCTGGAGGTGTGTGATACAAGGGCAGCTGGAGGTGTGTGATACAAGGGCAGCTGGAGGTGTGTGTGATACAAGGGCAGCTGGAGGTGTGTGTGATACAAGGGCAGCTGGAGGTGTGTGTGTGATACAAGGGCAGCTGGAGGTGTGTGTGTGATACAAGGGCAGCTGGAGGTGTGTGATACAAGGGCAGCTGGAGGTGTGTGTGATACAAGGGCAGCTGGAGGTGTGTGTGTGATACAAGGGCAGCTGGAGGTGTGTGATACAAGGGCAGCTGGAGGTGTGTGTGATACAAGGGCAGCTGGAGGTGTGTGATACAAGGGCAGCTGGAGGTGTGTGATACAAGGGCAGCTGGAGGTGTGTGTGATACAAGGGCAGCTGGAGGTGTGTGTGTGATACAAGGGCAGCTGGAGGTGTGTGATACAAGGGCAGCTGGAGGTGTGTGATACACGGGCAGCTGGAGGTGTGTGATACAAGGGCAGCTGGAGGTGTGTGATACAAGGGCAGCTGGAGGTGTGTGATACAAGGGCAGCTGGAGGTGTGTGATACAAGGGCAGCTGGAGGTGTGTGTGTGATACAAGGGCAGCTGGAGGTGTGTGTGATACAAGGGCAGCTGGAGGTGTGTGTGTGATACAAGGGCAGCTGGAGGTGTGTGTGTGATACAAGGGCAGCTGGAGGTGTGTGTGATACAAGGGCAGCTGGAGGTGTGTGATACACGGGCAGCTGGAGGTGTGTGTGTGATACAAGGGCAGCTGGAGGTGTGTGTGTGATACAAGGGCAGCTGGAGGTGTGTGTGTGATACAAGGGCAGCTGGAGGTGTGTGATACAAGGGCAGCTGGAGGTGTGTGTGTGATACAAGGGCAGCTGGAGGTGTGTGATACAAGGGCAGCTGGAGGTGTGTGTGTGATACAAGGGCAGCTGGAGGTGTGTGATACAAGGGCAGCTGGAGGTGTGTGTGTGATACAAGGGCAGCTGGAGGTGTGTGATACAAGGGCAGCTGGAGGTGTGTGATACAAGGGCAGCTGGAGGTGTGTGATACAAGGGCAGCTGGAGGTGTGTGTGTGATACAAGGGCAGCTGGAGGTGTGTGTGTGATACACGGGCAGCTGGAGGTGTGTGATACAAGGGCAGCTGGAGGTGTGTGATACAAGGGCAGCTGGAGGTGTGTGATACAAGGGCAGCTGGAGGTGTGTGATACAAGGGCAGCTGGAGGTGTGTGTGATACAAGGGCAGCTGGAGGTGTGTGATACAAGGGCAGCTGGAGGTGTGTGTGTGATACAAGGGCAGCTGGAGGTGTGTGATACAAGGGCAGCTGGAGGTGTGTGATACAAGGGCAGCTGGAGGTGTGTGATACAAGGGCAGCTGGAGGTGTGTGTGATACAAGGGCAGCTGGAGGTGTGTGTGTGATACAAGGGCAGCTGGAGGTGTGTGATACAAGGGCAGCTGGAGGTGTGTGTGATACAAGGGCAGCTGGAGGTGTGTGATACAAGGGCAGCTGGAGGTGTGTGATACAAGGGCAGCTGGAGGTGTGTGTGTGATACAAGGGCAGCTGGAGGTGTGTGTGTGATACAAGGGCAGCTGGAGGTGTGTGATACAAGGGCAGCTGGAGGTGTGTGATACAAGGGCAGCTGGAGGTGTGTGATACACGGGCAGCTGGAGGTGTGTGATACACGGGCAGCTGGAGGTGTGTGATACAAGGGCAGCTGGAGGTGTGTGTGTGATACAGGGCAGCTGGAGGTGTGTGTGTGATACAAGGGCAGCTGGAGGTGTGTGATACAAGGGCAGCTGGAGGTGTGTGATACACGGGCAGCTGGAGGTGTGTGATACAAGGGCAGCTGGAGGTGTGTGATACAAGGGCAGCTGGAGGTGTGTGATACAAGGGCAGCTGGAGGTGTGTGTGTGATACAAGGGCAGCTGGAGGTGTGTGTGATACACGGGCAGCTGGAGGTGTGTGATACAAGGGCAGCTGGAGGTGTGTGTGTGATACAAGGGCAGCTGGAGGTGTGTGTGATACAAGGGCAGCTGGAGGTGTGTGATACAGGGCAGCTGGAGGTGTGTGTGTGATACAAGGGCAGCTGGAGGTGTGTGTGTGATACAAGGGCAGCTGGAGGTGTGTGATACAAGGGCAGCTGGAGGTGTGTGTGTGATACAAGGGCAGCTGGAGGTGTGTGTGATACAAGGGCAGCTGGAGGTGTGTGATACAAGGGCAGCTGGAGGTGTGTGATACAGGGCAGCTGGAGGTGTGTGATACAGGGCAGCTGGAGGTGTGTGTGATACAAGGGCAGCTGGAGGTGTGTGTGTGATACAAGGGCAGCTGGAGGTGTGTGATACAAGGGCAGCTGGAGGTGTGTGTGATACAAGGGCAGCTGGAGGTGTGTGATACAAGGGCAGCTGGAGGTGTGTGATACAAGGGCAGCTGGAGGTGTGTGATACAAGGGCAGCTGGAGGTGTGTGTGATACAAGGGCAGCTGGAGGTGTGTGATACAAGGGCAGCTGGAGGTGTGTGATACAAGGGCAGCTGGAGGTGTGTGTGTGATACAAGGGCAGCTGGAGGTGTGTGATACAAGGGCAGCTGGAGGTGTGTGATACAAGGGCAGCTGGAGGTGTGTGATACAAGGGCAGCTGGAGGTGTGTGATACAAGGGCAGCTGGAGGTGTGTGATACAAGGGCAGCTGGAGGTGTGTGATACAAGGGCAGCTGGAGGTGTGTGATACAAGGGCAGCTGGAGGTGTGTGATACAAGGGCAGCTGGAGGTGTGTGATACACGGGCAGCTGGAGGTGTGTGATACACGGGCAGCTGGAGGTGTGTGATACAAGGGCAGCTGGAGGTGTGTGATACAAGGGCAGCTGGAGGTGTGTGATACAAGGGCAGCTGGAGGTGTGTGATACAAGGGCAGCTGGAGGTGTGTGATACAAGGGCAGCTGGAGGTGTGTGATACAAGGGCAGCTGGAGGTGTGTGATACAAGGGCAGCTGGAGGTGTGTGTGATACACGGGCAGCTGGAGGTGTGTGATACAAGGGCAGCTGGAGGTGTGTGTGTGATACACGGGCAGCTGGAGGTGTGTGATACAAGGGCAGCTGGAGGTGTGTGATACAAGGGCAGCTGGAGGTGTGTGTGTGATACAAGGGCAGCTGGAGGTGTGTGATACAAGGGCAGCTGGAGGTGTGTGTGATACAAGGGCAGCTGGAGGTGTGTGATACAAGGGCAGCTGGAGGTGTGTGTGTGATACACGGGCAGCTGGAGGTGTGTGATACAAGGGCAGCTGGAGGGTGTGTGTGATACAAGGGCAGCTGGAGGTGTGTGATACAAGGGCAGCTGGAGGTGTGTGTGATACAAGGGCAGCTGGAGGTGTGTGTGTGATACAAGGGCAGCTGGAGGTGTGTGATACAAGGGCAGCTGGAGGTGTGTGATACAAGGGCAGCTGGAGGTGTGTGTGTGATACAAGGGCAGCTGGAGGTGTGTGTGTGATACACGGGCAGCTGGAGGTGTGTGATACAAGGGCAGCTGGAGGTGTGTGTGATACAAGGGCAGCTGGAGGTGTGTGTGATACAAGGGCAGCTGGAGGTGTGTGATACAAGGGCAGCTGGAGGTGTGTGTGTGATACAAGGGCAGCTGGAGGTGTGTGATACAAGGGCAGCTGGAGGTGTGTGATACACGGGCAGCTGGAGGTGTGTGATACAAGGGCAGCTGGAGGTGTGTGATACAAGGGCAGCTGGAGGTGTGTGATACAAGGGCAGCTGGAGGTGTGTGATACAAGGGCAGCTGGAGGTGTGTGATACAAGGGCAGCTGGAGGTGTGTGTGTGATACAAGGGCAGCTGGAGGTGTGTGTGTGATACAAGGGCAGCTGGAGGTGTGTGATACAAGGGCAGCTGGAGGTGTGTGATACAAGGGCAGCTGGAGGTGTGTGATACAAGGGCAGCTGGAGGTGTGTGATACAAGGGCAGCTGGAGGTGTGTGATACAAGGGCAGCTGGAGGTGTGTGATACAAGGGCAGCTGGAGGTGTGTGTGATACAAGGGCAGCTGGAGGTGTGTGATACAAGGGCAGCTGGAGGTGTGTGTGTGATACAAGGGCAGCTGGAGGTGTGTGTGTGATACAAGGGCAGCTGGAGGTGTGTGATACAAGGGCAGCTGGAGGTGTGTGATACAAGGGCAGCTGGAGGTGTGTGATACAAGGGCAGCTGGAGGTGTGTGATACAAGGGCAGCTGGAGGTGTGTGATACAAGGGCAGCTGGAGGTGTGTGATACAAGGGCAGCTGGAGGTGTGTGATACACGGGCAGCTGGAGGTGTGTGTGTGATACAAGGGCAGCTGGAGGTGTGTGATACAAGGGCAGCTGGAGGTGTGTGATACAAGGGCAGCTGGAGGTGTGTGATACACGGGCAGCTGGAGGTGTGTGATACAAGGGCAGCTGGAGGTGTGTGATACAAGGGCAGCTGGAGGTGTGTGTGTGATACAAGGGCAGCTGGAGGTGTGTGATACAAGGGCAGCTGGAGGTGTGTGATACAAGGGCAGCTGGAGGTGTGTGATACAAGGGCAGCTGGAGGTGTGTGATACAAGGGCAGCTGGAGGTGTGTGATACAAGGGCAGCTGGAGGTGTGTGATACAAGGGCAGCTGGAGGTGTGTGATACAAGGGCAGCTGGAGGTGTGTGATACAAGGGCAGCTGGAGGTGTGTGATACAAGGGCAGCTGGAGGTGTGTGTGTGATACAAGGGCAGCTGGAGGTGTGTGATACAAGGGCAGCTGGAGGTGTGTGTGTGATACACGGGCAGCTGGAGGTGTGTGATACAAGGGCAGCTGGAGGTGTGTGATACAAGGGCAGCTGGAGGTGTGTGTGTGATACAAGGGCAGCTGGAGGTGTGTGATACAAGGGCAGCTGGAGGTGTGTGTGTGATACAAGGGCAGCTGGAGGTGTGTGATACAAGGGCAGCTGGAGGTGTGTGTGTGATACACGGGCAGCTGGAGGTGTGTGATACAAGGGCAGCTGGAGGTGTGTGTGTGATACAAGGGCAGCTGGAGGTGTGTGATACAAGGGCAGCTGGAGGTGTGTGTGTGATACAAGGGCAGCTGGAGGTGTGTGTGTGATACAAGGGCAGCTGGAGGTGTGTGATACAAGGGCAGCTGGAGGTGTGTGATACAAGGGCAGCTGGAGGTGTGTGTGTGATACAAGGGCAGCTGGAGGTGTGTGTGATACACGGGCAGCTGGAGGTGTGTGATACAAGGGCAGCTGGAGGTGTGTGATACAAGGGCAGCTGGAGGTGTGTGTGATACAAGGGCAGCTGGAGGTGTGTGATACAAGGGCAGCTGGAGGTGTGGTGTGATACAAGGGCAGCTGGAGGTGTGTGATACAAGGGCAGCTGGAGGTGTGTGATACACGGGCAGCTGGAGGTGTGTGATACAAGGGCAGCTGGAGGTGTGTGATACAAGGGCAGCTGGAGGTGTGTGATACAAGGGCAGCTGGAGGTGTGTGATACAAGGGCAGCTGGAGGTGTGTGATACAAGGGCAGCTGGAGGTGTGTGTGTGATACAAGGGCAGCTGGAGGTGTGTGTGTGATACAAGGGCAGCTGGAGGTGTGTGATACAAGGGCAGCTGGAGGTGTGTGATACAAGGGCAGCTGGAGGTGTGTGATACAAGGGCAGCTGGAGGTGTGTGATACAAGGGCAGCTGGAGGTGTGTGATACAAGGGCAGCTGGAGGTGTGTGATACAAGGGCAGCTGGAGGTGTGTGATACAAGGGCAGCTGGAGGTGTGTGATACAAAGGCAGCTGGAGGTGTGTGTGTGATACAAGGGCAGCTGGAGGTGTGTGTGTGATACAAGGGCAGCTGGAGGTGTGTGATACAAGGGCAGCTGGAGGTGTGTGATACAAGGGCAGCTGGAGGTGTGTGATACAAGGGCAGCTGGAGGTGTGTGATACAAGGGCAGCTGGAGGTGTGTGATACAAGGGCAGCTGGAGGTGTGTGATACAAGGGCAGCTGGAGGTGTGTGATACACGGGCAGCTGGAGGTGTGTGTGTGATACAAGGGCAGCTGGAGGTGTGTGATACAAGGGCAGCTGGAGGTGTGTGATACAAGGGCAGCTGGAGGTGTGTGATACACGGGCAGCTGGAGGTGTGTGATACAAGGGCAGCTGGAGGTGTGTGATACAAGGGCAGCTGGAGGTGTGTGTGTGATACAAGGGCAGCTGGAGGTGTGTGATACAAGGGCAGCTGGAGGTGTGTGTGATACAAGGGCAGCTGGAGGTGTGTGTGTGATACAAGGGCAGCTGGAGGTGTGTGTGATACAAGGGCAGCTGGAGGTGTGTGATACAAGGGCAGCTGGAGGTGTGTGATACAAGGGCAGCTGGAGGTGTGTGATACAAGGGCAGCTGGAGGTGTGTGATACAAGGGCAGCTGGAGGTGTGTGTGTGATACAAGGGCAGCTGGAGGTGTGTGATACAAGGGCAGCTGGAGGTGTGTGATACAAGGGCAGCTGGAGGTGTGTGTGTGATACAAGGGCAGCTGGAGGTGTGTGATACAAGGGCAGCTGGAGGTGTGTGATACAAGGGCAGCTGGAGGTGTGTGATACAAGGGCAGCTGGAGGTGTGTGATACAAGGGCAGCTGGAGGTGTGTGATACAAGGGCAGCTGGAGGTGTGTGTGTGATACACGGGCAGCTGGAGGTGTGTGATACAAGGGCAGCTGGAGGTGTGTGATACAAGGGCAGCTGGAGGTGTGTGATACACGGGCAGCTGGAGGTGTGTGATACAAGGGCAGCTGGAGGTGTGTGATACAAGGGCAGCTGGAGGTGTGTGATACAAGGGCAGCTGGAGGTGTGTGTGTGATACAAGGGCAGCTGGAGGTGTGTGATACAAGGGCAGCTGGAGGTGTGTGTGTGATACAAGGGCAGCTGGAGGTGTGTGATACAAGGGCAGCTGGAGGTGTGTGATACAAGGGCAGCTGGAGGTGTGTGATACAAGGGCAGCTGGAGGTGTGTGATACAAGGGCAGCTGGAGGTGTGTGTGATACAAGGGCAGCTGGAGGTGTGTGTGTGATACAAGGGCAGCTGGAGGTGTGTGTGTGATACAAGGCAGCTGGAGGTGTGTGATACAAGGGCAGCTGGAGGTGTGTGTGATACAAGGGCAGCTGGAGGTGTGTGATACAAGGGCAGCTGGAGGTGTGTGATACAAGGGCAGCTGGAGGTGTGTGATACAAGGGCAGCTGGAGGTGTGTGATACAAGGCAGCTGGAGGTGTGTGTGTGTACAAGGGCAGCTGGAGGTGTGTGATACAAGGGCAGCTGGAGGTGTGTGATACAAGGGCAGCTGGAGGTGTGTGTGTGATACAAGGGCAGCTGGAGGTGTGTGTGTGATACAGGGCAGCTGGAGGTGTGTGATACAAGGCAGCTGGAGGTGTGTGTGATACAAGGGCAGCTGGAGGTGGGTGTGTGATACAAGGGCAGCTGGAGGTGTGTGATACAAGGGCAGCTGGAGGTGTGTGATACAAGGGCAGCTGGAGGTGTGTGATACAAGGGCAGCTGGAGGTGTGTG
>WNGS01001548.1:19577-31240 GCA_020271785.1 Procambarus virginalis
GAGGGCGCTGTGGACGCTGGGGGTCGGGGGAGGGAGGTACCGGGAGTCTGTGGAGGAGGGAGGGGAGCTGTTGGGACGCTGGGAGAGGTCTCTGGAGGGAGGGAGGGGAGCTTGGGACGCTGGGAGAGTCTGTGGGTGAGGGAGGGGAGCTGTAGGACGCTGGAGAGGTCTTGAGGGAGGGAGGGACGCTGTGGGATCGCTGGGAGAGGTGTGGGGAGGGAGAGGGAGCTGTAGGGACGCTGGGAGAGGTCTGTATGGGAGAGGGAGGGACGCGTGGGACGCTGGGAGAGGTCTGTGGGGGAGGGAGGGGAGCTGTGGGATGCTGGGAGAGGTTCTGTGGGGAGGGAGGGAAGTGTGGGGACGCTGGGAGAGGTCTGTGGGGGAGGGGGGAGCTGTGGGACCTGAGGGAGAGGTCTGTGGGGGAGGGGAGAGGAGCTGTGGACGCTGGGAGAGGTCTCGTGCGAGTGAGGTGGAGGAGGGGAGCGTGGGACGCTGGGAGAGGTCGTGGATGAGGGAGGGGCGTGTGGAACGCTGGGAGAGGTCTGTGGGGAAGAGAGGGGGCTCTGGAGTGGGAGATGTATTGGAGGAGGAAGCTGTGGGACGGTGGGAGAGGTCTGTGGAGGAGTAGGGAAGCTGTTGGACAGCGGGATTAGGTCTGTGGGGGAGGGAGCTGTGGACGGCTGGAAGGTCTGTGGAGGAGGAGGGGAGATGTGGACGCTGGATGGAGGTCTGTGGAGGATGGAGGGAGGCTGTGGGACGCTGGGAGAGGTCTGGGAGAGGGAAAGCTGTGGGCGCTGAGAGGTCGTGTGGAGAAGGTAGGGGGGAGCTGTGGAGACGCGGAGAGGTCTGTGGAGGAGGAAGCGTTTGGGACGCTGGGCGAGGTCTGTGGAGGAGGGAGGGGCGCTTGATGGGACGCCTGGGGGAGAGGTCTGTGGGCAGCGGAGGGAGGGAAGCCGTGGGACGCTGGGAGAGGTCTGTGCGGGAGGGAGGGGACGCTGGTGGACGCTGGGAGGAGGTCTGTGGAGGAGGGAGGGACGCTGTGGGATGCTGGGAGAGGTCTGTGGAGGAGGGAGGGACGCTGTGGGATGCTGGGAGAGGTCTGTGGAGGAGGGAGGGGAGCTGTGGGACGCTGGGAAGAGGTCTGTGGAGGAGGGAGGGACGTGTGGGACGCTGGGAGAAGGTTGTGGGGAGGGTAGGGGGAGCTGGGGACGCGGGAACAGCAAATTGTATAGTTAATTACCTGGCTAATGACACAGCTAAGTACTCTTCATTTGTCGACATCAAAGGAGCTTTCGACAAAGCACAAGGGATTACGATCCTGGACGAGTTTGCATGCATGGGCGTCAAGGGGAGACTCATGAAATGGATTGAAGACTATCTCAATCTCACAGGGAGAAAAGCCAAGGTCTGCTTCAATGGAGCAGTCTCCAGAACAATGAGTATGGAAGTCGGGACCCCTTAAGGAGGAGTCTTAAGCCCCACACTATTCAATGTAATTATGAATGCCATTGCAAATATTGAATTCCCGGAAGGAACACAAGTGGGGTATGCATATGATGTTCTAATACAAGCTCCCACCTTGGGAAAAATTAAACAGTCCATTGAACTCCTCGGAAGGAAATGTATTGAGCTCGGTTTCACTCTCTCCACAAATAAGACGAAGGCATACTCTCATCACATGCGGGGAGAAAATGAAGAACTACAAATTTATGGTGTAACACTTGAATGGGTTGACCACTATCGGTACCATGGCGTCACTGTCGGCTCTAACAAGGGGAAGAAAGAGGAGCTCAACCAACTCATAGGAACATGCAAAAGTCGACTCAGGGCACTGAGAGTCATGACCTGTAATGGGCATGGAGCCTCTATTGCCATGCTTAAAATGATGTACACAGCCTATGTGCGCTCCGTCATAGACTATGCCTCACAGGTCTTATGTACCTACTCCCAAAGCGACATGAAAAGGCTCGAGAGCAATCAGAATGAAGCCATGACAATCATTCCTGGAGTCCCAAGAACTGCCAAAACGTCTAATCTATGAGAGGAATTGTCCCTCCCCAGTGTTAAATTAAATGCAGAATTAAGGAGCTGAATGTTAAGCTTGCAATTTGGATAGACAGATCCGCATTACAATGACATTGCTAAGAAAAACTGAGCTCTGTACTACTCTCAGGGGGAAACAGGAGAAGTAAAAAATGGCATCATAGATCAGCCTGCTACCTTGAAGAACTTCACCTGCTTGAGCAAGCCCGTGAGCTCCTGCCTGTAGAGAGGTTACCTCCCTGGGAGGATGACTCATGCAAGATTATCATCAATGAAATAGCAACGAAAAAATCCAACATGATACCACAGATATGAGGCACAAGTTTCTCGAGGAAATTTATAAAGAAGCCAGTGATGAATTAGATCAAATCTACACTGACGGGTCAGCTAATCCTGTCAATGGCAGGGCTGGTGCAGCATACACGGTCATTAAGGATAATGCTTTCCAACGCAGAAATGAAGATGTGGGGGTTTTCTTTTTTGCTTTCACGACTGCAACGCGTACGTCGCCAATGTACACGTGGCAGACGCTTCACGAAACTGTCGGAATTAGCAGAATAGAAAATACGAGAGCAACCGTACAGGGCCTGGGAGCAAGGTCGAGTTAGAGTCCTTGTGGGTCTCTTCTCAGACTAGCCTCACCTGGTCCCGCTCCACGTTGGTCGTTGGAATCTCCTCAATGATGTAACACTTTAAGGGACTCCTAGGGTCCTCATCACATTTATAGTTTAGTGAATTAGGCAACTCGGTGTTGAAGACACCTAAAGCTGAAGGCTTGAGTAATTAATTGGCAGTATTCAGAAGTGGTTCAACGGAAACACCGCATAAAGCTTAACAGTAGTTTATTTACTAACTTAACCACTAATACAAAGGGTGCTTGATTTACTTTGGAGTGATGTCAGAAAGGCTATGGTTGTATTAGCGAGACTCTTGACGTCTGGCTAAACGACTCGTATCCACTCGTGGCGAAACTCCTAACTTAACACAGTTGACAGCCAATCATTAACACGGCAACCTAACTGCCGGTATGCAAAGGGATCACAAGAGTTCCAACCGGACACTCGGCAATGATGATGATAGCCTATATCTCTGATTAAACCATTGGTTTCTCGTCTTCATTTCATTTCTTTCCTTTTGGACCGGGACAAACTTGTTTACTGCCTCCTTACACATCTACATGATGTAGTCCATCATGTCTTGGGCCGTCTTTCCTCTGAGCTCTGTTTCCCATGTTATATCTGTCAGGAATTTTCTTATCTCAATAGTTTTCCTTTCGGAATGTCAGCCTTTTGTTTTCAATTCCCTTCCTTGAGTTCATTAACCCTTCTTCAACCAGATACTCAAATGTCATTACACTGTGGTCACTCTTACTTACTGCGGCCTCGAAACCGATTTCCCTTATGTCAGAATCGTTCAGAATGAAGACTAGGTCGTCTCACTTGTTCATCGTTGCCTCTCATCCTTTGTGGGTTCCCTGACATGATGGATATAAAAGTTTTCTCTCGCCACCTACAATAGTTTGGCTCTCCATGTATCCTGGCCTCCATGCGGTTCCTTGTTCTCCCAGTCTATCTTTCCATGATTGAAGTCCCCCATGATGAGCAGGTGGGATCTGTTTCTACAGGCAGCAGCAGCTGCCCTCTCAATTGTAGTGTTAACTGCCATGTTGTTGTTGTCATACTCTTGACTTGGTCTTCTGTCGTTTGGTGGAGGGTTATATATCACTACTACTACTACTCTTGGTCCTCCACATCATCACGGTGCCTGTTATGTAGTCTCTGAACCCCTCACAGCCCGGGATAACCATCTCCTTGAAACTCTATTCCTTTCTCATTAGTAAGGCCACTCCACATCCTCCCCTTCCTTTCCTCTCTTTCCTTATTACTGTGTAGTCCTGGGACGAATTCGTTATGATTCCGGAGGGTTTTGTTTCTGTGAGTCCAATTACATTCGGGTTCACCTCTTGTGCTCTTTCCCTTAGTTCATTTGCCTTGCTTGTAATCCCATCTATATTCGAGTACATCACCTTGAAACTGACTCTCTTCTGTCCTTTCTCAGTTTCTGTTGATTCTCCTGAAGCAGGGAAACAGGGAGGGTCCGGGATGGGGGACCTGGGGGATCTGGGGTGTGTGGGGGCTGGGAGGTTCTGGTATGGGGTGGGGGGGTGCGGGTGGAGGAAGGAGGTCCTAGTAGCTCGTTCCTCTCAGTTCCAGAACTAGTCTTGTTGGTGAAGCATACTTGTATGTGTGTGTGTCGGAATACTTGCGTGTCCATATTGTGTGCGTGCCCATACTGTGTGCGTACCCATACTGCGTGCGTGCCCATACTGTGTGCGTGTCCATACTGCGTGCGTGCCCATACTGTGTGCGTACCCATACTGCGTGCGTGCCCATACTGTGTGCGTGTCCATACTGTGTGCGTGCCCATACTGTGTGCGTACCCATACTGCGTGCGTGCCCATACTGTGTGCGTGCCCATACTGTGTGCGTGCCCATACTGTGTGCGTGTTTACATCCATGCATGTGAGCATATCCGGCCGAGTGCGTGCATGTCCATATACCAGACCGCCTGTTTTCAACCTCCCGTGTACGTAAACTGTCATGTACGTGACCTTCCGTGCACGAGCTGTCATATACGTGACCTTCCGTACACGAGCTGGCATGTACGTGACCTTCCGTGTACGAGCTGACATGTACGTGACCTTCCGTGCACGAGCTTACATGTACGTAACCTTCCGTGTACGAGCTGTCATGTACGTGACCTTCCGTGCACGAGCTGTCATGTACGTGACCTTCCGTGTACGAGCTGACATGTACGTGACCTTCCGTGCACGAGCTGACATGTACGTGACCTTCCGTGCACGAGCTTACATGTACGTGACCTTCCGTGCATGAGCTGTCATGTACGTGACCTTCCGTGCACGAGCTGACATGTACGTGACCTTCCGTGCACGAGCTGTCATGTACGTGACCTTCCGTGCACGAGCTGACATGTACGTGACCTTCCGTGCACGAGCTGACATGTACGTGAGTGAACAACCTAACCTGGACATAAGCGACGGCAGGTCACGAACTGTGACTATTGTTCTTTCTCACTCTCTCAAATTTTCTTTCATTTTGTCTCTTTTTGTAACCGACTGTCTGTCTGTCTCTCTATATTTTTCTGTCTCTGTCACTCAAAATTCTCTTTATCTCTGTATATTTGTTTTTATCTCTCTCTCTTTCTTTGCCTCTTTACCCACCATCCCCCCCTTCCTCTTTCTTTATTTTTATCTCTGTGCTTCTGTTCCTCTTTCTTTATTTTTATCTCTGTGCTTCTGTATCTATCTCTCTCTGTCTGTCTGTCTGTCTGTCTGTCTGTCTGTCTGTCTGTCTGTCTGTCTGTCTGTCTCTCTCTCTCTCTCTCTCTCTCTCTCTCTCTCTCTCTCTCTCTCTCTCTCCTCTAACAAAACGTGTCCACATAATTTACTCGTCTCAAAACCCACGACCTAATTCACTCAAATTTCCATTACACTAATGATCACTATCACGCACACGCAAATAAAGAAACAAACAAACACTCATCATCTGATTATCTGCATCAGGATAATTAGTCCTCATCGACACAACAACTGCAAGTCAACAAGAACAACAACTAACAAACATCACCCAAAATGAGTGTGCACAATTGTCTTAGGTGATTGACGTTTGGACGTCAGTGTTTGGACGTCAACGTTTGGACGTCAACGTTTGGATGTCAACGTTAAGACGTCAACGTCAGGACGTCAACGTCAAGACAACGTCAAGACGTCAACGTTTGGAAGTCAACGTCAGGACGTCAACGTTTGGAAGTCAACGTCAGGACGTCGACGTTTAGACGTCAACGTCAGGACGTCAACGTTTGGACGTCGACGTCAGCAAGTCAACTTTAGGACGTCAACGTTAAGACGTCGACGTCAACGTCAGGACGTCAACGCCAGGACGTCAACGTCAGGGCGTCAACGTCAGGAAGTCAACGCTTCGACGTCAACGCCAGGACGTCAACGTCAGGACGTCAACGTCAGGACGTCAACGTCAGGACGTCAACGTCAGGACGTCAACGTCAGGACGTCAACGCTTGGACGTCAACGCCAGGACGTCAACGTCAGGACGTCAACGTCAGGACGTCAACGTCAGGACGTCAACACCAGGACGTCAACGTCAGGACGTCAACGTCAGGACGCCAACACCAGGAGGTCAACGTCAGGACGCCAACATCAGGACGTCAACGTTAGGACGTCAACGTGAGGACGCCAACATCAGGACGTCAACGTTAGGACGTCAAACGTAAGGACGCCAACATCAGGACGTCAACGTCAGGACGGTCAAAACATCAACGTCAGGACATCAACGCCGGCAACTTGTCCTCGTACTAACCGATTCATTTAGATTAACATGTTCCTGTAGCCGCTGTAGTTGATGTTGTTGTATTTTGTTGCCTCTGTTGTATGTAACCGTTGCTGTAGTTGGTGTTCTGAATTGCTAGTTATTGCTCTGTCGCTGATGCAATATTTGTGTTGCTCCACGAATTATTATTATTATTATTATTATTAGTATTAATATTATTATTATTATTATTATTATTATTATTATTATTATTATATTATTTTATTACTGGCATTATAACAAAGGGAGACTGGACTAAAAATTCTTGTTTCCGCAGAATGGTTGGGGCTAGACTAGGGTCCAGCTCATCTGGCGTAGGACATTCTTTGCACTGACTGGACACCCAGCAGGATCCCTTCACGATTAAGGTTAGTGTGGCTTGTGTTAGGGGCCGTGCAATTTTTGTTTTTTCCAATTTTTAATTTTTAAATTTTTTCTGTGGCTAGGAGCTAAAATTTTTAGTGATGTCATCTGAAATGCAGAGACTGGCAATGAACCCTTCAGTGATAGAGATAAAGAAGCTCACCAAGCAAATTTAGTATTGTTAGGCAAGGAATTTGGCCTAGAATTAAAGGACGCAGATAGAAAGTGGACTTGGTGAATGAAATTTTACGGCATTGTATAGACCAAGAACTAGTGCCAAGTGATACAATTTTATGCGAGCCCAATTCAGGGGAAAGTGTAGCTAGTGGAAATATAGAATTACAGTTAGCACTAGCCAAGTTAAGACTGGCAGAGCAAGAGGCCAGGGTAGCAGAACAAAAGGCTAAAGTGGAAGAGCAAAGGCTCAAAAATGAGGCGGCAAGATTAGTACCACCCCCTACTGGGGACTCTAACTCCAGACATTCTGATAAAAAACACAACTTGCCTGAATTTTCAGAGTCAGACCCTGAAAAGATTTTTCAACCATTTTCAGAGACTAGCCATGTCCATGAACTGGCCAAGGGAAGAATGGGTTGAAAATCTTGCAGGGGCGGCTTAGGGGTAAAGAACAAGATATTTTTATTAATATGCCTGACGACCAGTGTTTTGTATATGATGAAGTCAGGGAAAGAATTCTGTTGGCGTATGAAATTACTCCTGAAGCTCACCGCCAAACTTATCGCAACCTTAGGCCTACTCACAACCACCGTTTACTGAATTGCTAATGAGCAAAATAGATTGTTTGATAAATGGATTCGCTCGGCTAAAGCCGAAACATAAGAGGCACTCAGGAATTTAGTCTTAGTCGAACAATTTATAGATAGTATGCCAGAATACTTACACAATACCTAGAGGTAGGGTAGAGTTAAATTCTAAAATAAAGGACTTGGCCAAGATGGCAGAAAACTACCAGTTGGCGGGCAAAAGGCCCAATAAAAATAATTTTACCCTACAGAGTAGCAAAACTTATACCCACAGCCAGTCTAGACCAGCTCATTCTAAACCTTACCTAATGCACTTTCTGTTTCAGACATAACTAACCCTGTTAAATTGTCTAGCCCACGACACTAAAGAGTGAACCGAAGGGTAATTCGGTTAGTAATGTCTCTTCTCCCCGACGTTTCTGTGGTCACTGTAAAGTTCAACCCACAATATTACCGTTGTTGGCAACTGTACCCGGAAAAAAGACCCAATGTGTGTTGTGACACAGGGCTCGAGGCCTTCTGAAGGGTTAGGGAGTAAGACCTCCAACCCACAGTGGTTGGACCTGCTTACCCCATTCTTATCGAAAGGGAGACTACTTTTGTCTGGGGGTTCTTCCTGGAGGGACGTGGTGATCTTCCGTGACACCGGTGCCATCCAGACTTTAATTTTAGAGAGTGCTTGCAAGGTGCCAATACTCTTGACACTGGAGAGGTGGTACTGGTCGAGGGTGTCACTAGTGATACTCGAGCAGTACCCCTCCATAGGTTACCCTGGAATCTAATTTCACAAGGGTATTTGTACAGTCGGAATCACTTCGTACCTACCTTTCCCTAATGTTGACGTAATATTGGGTAATGATTTAGCCGGGAAAAGGTANAGTGAAGTGAGGTCCTCCTCCGAATTAATTTCCCTACCGATTTTCGTATCATCGGCAAATTTGCAAATGTTGCTACTCAACCTGAATCTAAATCATTTATATATATTATAAAACAGAGGTCCCAAGACAGAGCCTTGAGGCACTCCACTTACAACATTTTCCCACTCTGACTTGACTCCATTTATACTAACTCTCTGTTTCCTTTGGTATAGCCATGCCCTAATCCAGCTTAATATAGCACCCCCATACCATGAGCCTCTATCTTTTTAATCAGTCTTTCATGTGGCACTGTATCGAAAGCTTTGCTAAAGTCAAGGTACACAACATCACAATCCTTACCACTATCAACTGCCTCAACTATGCTAGAATAAAAAGATAACAAATTTGTTAAACATGAACGGCCATTTATAAAACCATGTTGCGACTCAATTATTAATTTATGTTTTTCAAGATGAAGACGAATTTTATTTGCTATTATAGATTCGAGTAACTTTCCCACAATAGACGTTAAGCTAATTGGTCGATAGTTAGACGCAAGTGATCTATCTCCTTTCTTAAAAACTGGTATCACATTAGCAACTTTCCAAAACTCTGGCACTGTGCCTGACTCTATTGATTTATTAAATATGATTGACAGTGGGTCACAAAGCTCCTCTTTGCATTCTTTCAGCACTCTGGCAAACACTTCATCCGGCCCTGGGGATTTGTTTGGTTTGAGTTTTACTATTTGTTTAATAACATCCTCCCTGGTAACTGCTAAACTCGTCAACCTGTCCTCGTCCCCACCCACATAGACTTGTTGGGCTGAAGGCATATTGTTAAGTTCCTCTTTAGTAAATACAGATACAAAATATTTATTAAAAATACTACTCATCTCTTCATCACTATCTGTTATTTGACCTGTCTCAGTTTTTAATGGACCTATCCTTTCCCTAGTCTTAGTTCGATATAACTGAAAAAACCCTTTAGGATTTGTCTTTGCTTGCCCTGCTATACGAACTTCATAGTTTCTTTTTGCTTTCCTTATCTCTTTTTTAACATTTCTAACTAGTTGTACGAATTCCTGTTCTAAAGTGACCTCCCCATTTTTAATCCTCTTGTACCAAGCTCTCTTTTTACCTATAAGATTCTTCAAATTCTTTGTTATCCACTTTGGGTCATTAGTAATCGATCTATTCAATTTGTGTGGTATACTACGTTCCTGTGCTTTGTTTAGAATATTCTTAAATACGTTATAAATTGAATCTACATCGAAATCCCCATTTACATCACCCATCGCTGGGTTCATGTCTCGCTCCAAGACCGGCCCACACCCCATACCCAAGACTTTCCAATCAATTTGACCCAAAAAATTTCTTAGGCTATTAAAATCAGCTTTTCGAAAATCTGGCACTTTAACAGAATTTTCTCCTACAGGTCTATTCCATTCTATGCCAAATCTGATTTCTTTGTGATCACTGTTCCCTAGCTCACTCCCTATTTCGATGTCATTAATTTGTGTTTCCCTGTTAGTTAACACTAAATCTAAAATATTATTTTCCCGTGTTGGTTCCTTAATGTGTTGCGTAAGAAAGCAATCGTCAATTAATTCTAGAAAATCTTCTGCTTCACTATTCCCTGTTTTGTTCAACCAGTTTATTCCACTCAAATTAAAGTCACCCATGACATAAATACTGTTAGATCTAGATGCCCTAGATATTTCATCCCATAGATGCTTTGCTTCCATTCTGTCTAAATTTGGTGGCCTATATATAACTCCAATTATAATATTATTTGCTTTTTCGTTTAATTCTATCCAAATAGTTTCTGTGTGTGGCTCAGTTTTGATTCCCTCTTTGAGACTACATTTCAAATTGTCCCTAACGTATATGGCTACTCCACCACCTCGTCTAATATATCTATCTGTGTGAAATAGTTTAAATCCATTTATTTGATATTCGGCTAATAGTTCTCTATTATCAACATTCATCCACGTTTCGGTAAGTGCAATAATATCTATTTTTTCTGTGCAGACAAGAGCATTTAATTCGTTAATTTTATTTCTTAGACTTCTACTGTTTGTGTAATATACCCTAAGTGAATTGTTATTTTGAGGCCCTTCTCTTTCCCTGATCATTTTGCCAATTCCTTTCTCCCGCAAACACATACTTTTATTACATCCTTCCTCCAAATCAATTCCCATACCTCTATCTACTAACAGTTTAAACCCAAACAAACACCTCTAACCACTTCTTCCAACGAATTTGCAACAGCAACAACCCCAGCTCTCGATAGATGCACCCCATCCCGAGCATACATTTCATTTCTTCCATAGAAGTGTTCCCAGTTGTCTATATAAGATATTGCATTAGATTTGCAATATCTTTCCAGCCTGCAATTGACACCAAGTGCCCTCGACATCCATTCATTTCCCACTCCCTTTCTTGGAAGAATGCCACATATGATCGGGATTCCTCCCTTGCTCCTAACTAATTCTATTGCTGTCTTGAATTTCAGTATTAGTTCCTCACTTCTAACTCTCCCAACATCATTACCCCCTACACTAATACAAATAATGGGTTTGCTCCCATTTCCCGTCATAATATCTTTCATGTTTCCAACAATATCACCAATACCAGCTCCAGGATAGCAAACCCTTAATCTGTTCCCTTTATCTCAGGTGATGGGAGTGATGGGTCCTCAGGTGATGGGAGTGATGGGTCCTCAGGTGATGGGAGTGGTGGGTCCTCAGGTGATGGGAGTGGTGGGTCCTTAGGTGATGGGTGTGATGGGTCCTCAGGTGATGGGTGTGATGGGTCCTCAGGTGATGGGAGTGGTGGGTCCTCTGGCTTAGTCTGTTTGGTTAGGGGAGGTCACTTTAAATTAACCATTTTCTTGATGTTGAGAAACCTTAAGCTGGGCTGGTCCATCTGCATGTTGAAGTTCCACCTTTACCAAAACAAAGAAGCCTGTTTGTCTAATTTAACGTCAAAGTTTGACTAGAAAGTCTCCCACCACAGAGCTGCAGCAGTCTTTTTCCTCACCAGAAACCGATGAGATTCTGGGTCCAGATTCACGAAGCATTTACGCAAGCACTTGCGAGCGTGTACATCTTTAATCAATCTTTGACGGCTTTGGTTACACTTATTAAACAGTTTACAAGCATGAAAACTACCCAATCAACTGTTTTTATCGTTATAAACAGCCTCCTGTTGCTTCGGAGCTCATTAAGT
>WNGS01001550.1:35831-45831 GCA_020271785.1 Procambarus virginalis
TGTTATCAAACAACGTCTTTTGTTATCATATAAAGCATATTTTGTTCATCAAATAAAGCACACCTTACCTGCTATCCTCTCATCAGCACACCTTACCTGCTATCCTCTCATTAGCACACCCTTACCTGCTATCCTATCATCAACACACCTTACCTGCTATTCTCTCATCAACACACCGAAAATGACATGTTAAACAGTGTACTTAGGTATGGTAAAAATTTGAGAACATGAAACACAGGTTTTCATGTTCTCAACATGTTCATGTTGAGAATGAACGTGAAACATGTTTCATGTTATATAAGATCTGATAATATCAGATCTTATATAAAGAAAACAACATGTAAAAGATCTGGATTAATGATGTTAGACATCTGATGTTTATTGAACAAGACAAATGAAACATAGGATAAGTTAGAAAACAATGACAGGATGGATTACAAGAACTTTTTAAATCCAGGTGCCACTACAGAGCTCTTCGATCATTGGTGTCTTGAAGAGCATTGTGGCTCTTCAGCTTCCCCCTCATGAGTACTGCTAAATACTTTCTATTCCTTCAAGGTAAGAGAGAGAGAGAGAGAGAGAGAGAGAGAGAGAGAGAGAGAGAGAGAGTTCTGAACCAGAGGGAACACAGAGAACAGATACAATACACAAAGACACGATAAAACATAATTATTAAACAAAAAATCATCTGAATAAAATTAAACATCTGAACATCTAAAACATCATAAACATCTGAACATCGATGAAACATCTGAATTATTGGAAGTTTCTCAAAGTTCGAAAAATGCTCTCTAGAAATGAGACGAGAAGGAACCTATCAAGGAGAAAGCACCAAGCCATGACGACTGTATAGCACTTGGAAGGGTCAGGATGACATAATATTCTCAAGGATGATACTGGTCGGCCAGTTAACAACAAACTGGAGCGAACGATTCGGTAGTTAACGCGAAACAAGCCCATTGAAGTTGCCATAGACACATTTAGGCGTACGTTGTACGAGCAACAGACATCCGCAGCTATTTAATATCCTCCCAGCAAGCAGAACAAATATTTCTGGAAGAAATGTGAAGGTCTTCAAGAAAAAAAATTAGATGCGTTCCTACAAGAAGTGGCGGACCAACCAGATTGTGATGGATGTGGTCCAGCGGGCCGCTACAAGCAACAGTCTGATGGTCCGAACTATCACAAGTCTGGCATGGCCTCAGTTCGACCTACTCACACACTCATCTTTGCCTCACATTCGAGGGAACACGTGTAAAATTAATATATGTTATAGAGGTAATTACCTCGAGGTGCCTGAGCATAGTTTCAAACTTGTATTTTTAAATTCGTAATTATTTCCTTTGTTCGTTCGTGTATAAGTTAAACAGCATATTAACCAGGATGTGACCTATATTCTGTTCCCTTGCTGACCAGATCTGGTGTGAATAATGTATTTTCTCTGCATTTAAAAAGTGTGTCATGGTGGGATGAAACGAGTGAGACATTAAAGTGGACAGGGTTCAATTTTGAAAGGGTGAGTGATATGCCAATCAGAGGCGGGTAATTCGTGAGGTCAAGGATAGGTTAAAGGTGGGTTATTGTCGCTGTATCTGTTAACTGATACAGTAGAAGACTGGACATCTACGAGGCATTATATATCAAGCAAACGAAGCAATGTATCAATAGCCAACTAGCACCTAATTATACGCTGTCTAATGAACAAATCCACAAGGGCCGTGACGAGGATTCGAACCTGCGTCCGAGAGCATCCCAGACGCTGTCTTAATTGACTGAGCTAAGGCAGCGTTTGGGATGCTCTCGGACGTAGGTTCGAATCCTCGTCACGGCCCTTGTGGAGTTGTTCATTTGATGCATCACGCAATTGTGATTTCTGTGTATAATCTATTTCCAGAACTTGACGGAACACACAACATATTGCACAAGCCATCATGCAAACAGGTGACAAAATACAGTGTGTGTATTTTGTATGAGTGTGTGTATGTATTCTGTATTTAGCCTCGTCTCGTAAGATACTGGGGGCCTGTCTGGGAGTTCCCGCTATCATTAATATAAATTATATAAAATCTACTGTCAGTAAATTGACCATTTAAGATCTGTCATTCAAAGGTTTTCAAATATACAGATAAAATTATAGCACTTGAAATATGCAATTGCATGATACCTGGGACGAAGTTTATTGGCTGATAATAAGTTAGCGACATCGCTGCAGCCAATCCTACTGTCCTCGATACTTTCATCCCAACCACACATAAATATCTCTACCCCCCACACATATCTCTCCTAAGCACATTTATACCAACTATACACACTCTCTCTGCCATGCCACAAATATTTACTCCTGCCCAACTTTGTACATAAATTCAACCCGATAAACGAAGTCATTCCCCTTCTCACATTCAGCCACTCATATACATTAATATATTTAGTATTTCCTACCACACATTCTCACTATACTAGAGGCATTCACCTCATTCACTCCCATACACATTCTCCCATTTGTCCATACACATTCATCCAGCTAGATATAAAACATTCACATATTACACACAGAATTCACAATAACGTCATGTATCAAATGGACAAATCCATATTTGTTCATTTCCCTTCATTTGTTCATTTTCCTTCATTCATTTGTTCATTCACGGCCCTTGTGGTTTTGTCCATTCAGTGTGCTTTCTCAGAATGTATTTGAAAGTTCTAATACTTTATTTTTTTCCCTCAGGTAAGTGATGTGGTGGTGTGTTCTGCTGTCAAAGGTAATGTCCCACGCTGCCGGATATAACACCACCATAAACCGGATGTAACGCCTTCTGTTGCCGGATGTAAAACTCTCTGTTGCTATACACAGAAATTACGATAGTGTGAAGCATCAAATCAACAGATCCACAAGGGCCGTGATGAGGATTCGAACCTACGCCCGAGAGCATCCCAGACACTGCCTTAATCGACAAGGGCGAAGAGGTAGAACGGCCTATTGACATAGCTCGGGTGCATGGGGGAGTTGTGTAAAACCCTGGTTTGTGTCTCGGAGAGGCTGCAGGATCCAAGTTCGGTAGAACTTCTGGTTTCAATTCTTTTGACCATGTCGTAGCTCAGTCGCTTAAGGCAGCGTCTGGGATGCTCTCAGACGTAGGTTCGAATCCTCGTCACGGCCTTTGTGGATTTGTTCACTCTGTTGCCATATGACCTGTTCACATACATGGCATCCACTGTTGCTCTAAATGTCCCTTATTGCCAGATGCAAGAACTTACGTTATCAAATATTACGAACTCCGTTGCCAGATATAATGGTCTCTGTTGCCAGGTTTTCAGACCAATAATGCCGGATTTAACGATATAGATATTTAATTTAGATTTAGATTTAGAAAGTTTATTTAATTTAGAAGATTTAGAAAATTTTATTTAGATTTAGATTTAGAAAATTTAATTTAGATTTAGTTTTAGAAAATTTAATTTAGATTTAGATTTAGAAAGATTTAACGATAAAGATTTAACGATAACTAGTGTGTTCTTTGGTTGTTGAATATTTGCTATTAGTAGTTGCTTAAGCATTTTTAAGGTGAACTTGGAAATGAGTAGTATTAATGAGCAGTTGTTCCATGTTTACAGTCCAACTACTTGGGGTGGACGGTAGAGCGACGGTCTCGCTTCATGCAGGTCGGCGTTCAATCCCCCTCGACCGTCCACAAGTGGTTGGGGCACCATTCCTTTCCCGCCGTCCCATCCCAAATCGTTATCCTGACCCCTTCCAGTGCTATATAGTCGTCATGGCTTGGTGCTAGACCGTCGCTCTACCGTCCAGCCCAAGTGCTTGCGGGTAATATTATGTAATTAACTTGTATTTTCTTGTGTAACACGGTCGTGTATGTGTGTGTGATCTTTTAAGAGCATTGCACCTCCAGGGTGATGATACCAAGTTTAACAACTGGCTGGTTGGTGGTTTGTGGAGCGTTTACGACACTTCTACCGGGTGCTTGTTCAAGGTGTTATCTTGAGGTTGAAGGAGCTGTTATCGGCAGGTCAAAAAAATCGTCGTGCTAGAAAATGGAAGCGGCTCGCTAAAGTGACATATTTGTCCCGTTTTCTGTTTTGGGGTCCTCTGGTAAGTTAGGATAGGGTACAGTTTCGGTAGCGACGGGTTTGGAAGTCAACCTTGGGTGCTTAATTGAGGTGTGTCTCTCACCTCTCTCTCTCTCTCTCTCTCTCTCTCTCTCTCTCTCTCTCTCTCTCTCTCTCTCTCTCTCTCTCTCTCTCTCTCTCTCTCTCTCTCACATTCCCTCCCTTTGATCCCGTCGTGTTGACGCTACGCACATTTTAGCATTTTTCGTCTTGGCTTCATTGTGTCTTAGAAGTTCTAAGACAAATTTTTTCCTTCGCTTTTTCTTCCATGTTTTGTAGACGAGGCGAGCACAACAACCTGCCAGAAGGTCGCTTTCTTGGTTCCAGGTCAAAGACGAAACCCACTGTGGGCTCTGACCTGAGCTGAGACACTGAGCTGAGACACTGAGCTGAGACATTGAGCTGAGATACTGAGCTGAGACACTGAGCTGAGACACTGAGCTGAGACACTGAGCTGAGACACTGAGCTGAGATACTGAGCTGAGACACTGAGCTGGGACAATGAGCTGAGACGCTGAGCTGAGACACTGAGCTGAGACACTGAGCTGAGACACTGAGCAGGGACACTGAACTGAGACACTGAGCTGAGATACTGAGCTGAGACACTGAGCTGAGATACTGAGCTGAGACACTGAGCTGAGACACTGAGCTGAGATACTGAGCTGAGACACTGAGCTGGGACACTGAGCTGAGACAATGAGCTGAGACACTGAGCTGGGACACTGAGCTGAGACACTGAGCTGGGACACAGAGCTGAGACACTGAGCTGAGATACTGAGCTGAGACACTGAGCTGATACACTGAGCTGAGACACTGAGCTGGGACACTGAGCTGAGACACTGAGCTGAGATACTGAGCTGAGACACTGAGCTGAGATACTGAGCTGAGACACTGAGCTGAGACACTGAGCTGAGATACTGAGCTGAGACACTGAGCTGGGACACTGAGCTGAGACACTGAGCTGAGATACTGAGCTGAGACACTGAGCTGGGACACTGAGCTGAGACACTGAGCTGAGATACTGAGCTGAGACACTGAGCTGAGATACTGAGCTGAGACACTGAGCTGAGACACTGAGCTGAGACATTGAGCTGAGACACTGAGCTGGGACACTGAGCTGGGGCACAGAGCTGAGACACTGAGCTGAGACACTGAGCTGAGACACTGAGCTGGGACACTGAGCTGAGACACTGAGCTGAGACACTGAGCTGGGACACTGAGCTGAGACACTGAGCTGAGACACTGAGCTGAAACACTGAGCTGGGACACTGAGCTGAGACACTGAGCTGATACACTGAGCTGGGACACTGAGCTGAGACACTGAGCTGAGACACTGAGCTGGGACACAGAGCTGAGACACTGAGCTGAGACACTGAGCTGAGACACTGAGCTGAGACACTGAGCTGAGATACTGAGCTGAGACACTGAGCTGAGACACTGAGCTGAGACACTGAGCTGGGACACTGATTTGAGACACTGAGCTGAGACACTGAGCTGGGACACTGAGCTGAGACACTGAGCTGAGACACTGAGCTGAGACACTGAGCTGAGACACTGAGCTGAGACACTGAGCTGGGACACTAAGCTGAGACACTGAGCTGGGACACTGAGCTGAGACACTGAGCTGAAACACTGAGCTGGGACACTGAGCTGAGACACTGAGCTGATACACTGAGCTGGGACACTGAGCTGAGACACTGAGCTGAGACACTGAGCTGGGACACTGAGCTGGGACACTGAGCTGAGACACTGAGCTGAGACACTGAGCTGGGAC
Organism: Procambarus virginalis; assembly: GCA_020271785.1. Classification (NCBI taxonomy): domain Eukaryota; kingdom Metazoa; phylum Arthropoda; class Malacostraca; order Decapoda; family Cambaridae; genus Procambarus; species Procambarus virginalis. Next base: position 41,728 of record WNGS01001550.1, read on the forward strand.
ACTGAGCTGGGACACTGAGCTGAGACACTGAGCTGAAACACTGAGCTGGGACACTGAGCTGAGACACTGAGCTGATACACTGAGCTGGGACACTGAGCTGAGACACTGAGCTGAGACACTGAGCTGGGTCACTGAGCTGGGGACACTGAGCTGAGACACTGAGCTGAAACACTGAGCTGGGACACTGAGCTGAGACACTGAGCTGGGACACTGAGCTGGGACACTGAGCTGAGACACTGAGCTGAGACACTGAGCTGGACACTGAGCTGAGACACTGAGCTGGGGCACTGAGCTGGGACACTGAGCTGGGACACTGAGCTGAGACACTGAGCTGGGACACTGAGCTGGGACACTGAGCTGGGACACTGAGCTGAGACACTGAGCTGAGACACTGAGCTGAGACACTGAGCTGAGACATTGAGCTGAGATACTGAGCTGAGACATTGAGCTGAGACACTGAGCTGGGACACTGAGCTGAGACACTGAGCTGAGACACTGAGCTGGGACACTGAGCTGAGACACTGAGCTGAGACACTTAGCTGAGACACTGAGCTGAGACACTGAGCTGAGACACTGAGCTGGGACACTGAGCTGAGACACTTAGCTGGGACACTGAGCTGAGACACTTAGCTGAGACACTTAGCTGAGACACTGAGCTGGGACACTGAGCTGAGACACTGAGCTGAGACACTGAGCTGAGACACTTAGCTGAGACACTGAGCTGGGACACTGAGCTGAGACACTGAGCTGAGACACTGAGCTGAGACACTGAGCTGAGACATTGAGCTGAGACATTGAGCTGAGACATTGAGCTGAGACACTGAGCTGAGACACTGAGCTGGGACACTGAGCTGGGACACTGAGCTGAGACACTGAGCTGAGACACTGAGCTGAGACACATCACTGGGTTCAGGGATAGCAAATCTTGCCTCACAGGATGAATTGAATTCCATGAGTGGTTATCTTGAGGTTATCTTGAGATGATTTCGGGGCTTTAGTGTCCCCGGCCCGGTCCTCGACCAGGCCTCCACCCCCAGGAAGCAGCCCGTGACAGCTGACTAACACCCAGGTACCTATTTTACTGCAAGGTAACGGGCATAGGGTGAAAGAAACTCTGCCCATGTTTCTCGCCGGCCCCTGGGATCGAACCACAGGATCGCAAGTCCAGTGTGCTGTCCGCTCGGCCGACCGGCTCCCCTAGGGAACAGAAAATAGGCAAAGAATGAGACGGGTGGGCAGATTGCATATTTGTGGATTGCCAGAAAGTCTTTGACCTCATAGGAGTACCCCCATAGTCTCCTATGGGGTCACTAAGGAGCACCTAAGCAACGAAGACAGCGAGTCACTGTGAGGGGTGAGGTCTCGGAGTGGCGAGGCGTCACTAGTGGGGTCCACAGGGATCAGTCCTTGGACCTATCCTGTTTCTAAAAGTAAACGATCTCCCTGAGGGGATAAAATCGTCTCTCTCAATGTTGCTGATGATAAAAAATTATAAGGAGGATTAAGATAGAGAGAATATCAAGAGGCTTCAAGATGACCTAGACAAACTGAAGGAATGGTCACCAAAAAATGGCTATTAGAGTTCAACTCAAGTAAATGCAATGAAGCTAGTTGGAGGGGAANAGTAGGTAGTAGGTAAAAGTAGCTAAAAGTAAAGAACGGAGTACCGTGTACACCTGTACACCCGGGTTACGTACACTCGTGATACAGTCAGTTTGTGAGTTCCTTGACCCATCATCCTTGAATCCAATCGCTGGTGAAGTGTGTATTGGTGCGGGTACGCCGGTATGATCCAGGCTCGAACCCAAGTCGGGTAATAATTTGTAGTGATTATATATACATAATCATAGGCTCTTACTGTCCAATTAGTGCCTTGGCAATTATAATTTAGTCATGGTTTAGGCATTAAACTGCAAAGAAAAATATTAAGACTTAACAAACGTAGAATATATCACCGAATTGGTAATAATGTATTTCGTAATATGTGTTCTAAAATACATATCATATGCTCTAAAATATGTTCTAACTCGTCTCTATGTAAGGGAAATTATATAATTATAATAGCAACTGCCAGTGTAACGGTAGTAAGTAATTCTGGCATTTTTCTTTTTACCTTCAAGTACTCGATCTGTGCACATAATTTGCAATGTTGAGGTGTTGTGGGAGCAGGTGCAAGGCTTCGTTGCAGAGCATCACTGTGGAGATGGGAGAAGCTGGTGATGGGAGGAATATAGGAGGATGTTGGAGATAGGAAGGAGAGACTGGAAATAGGAGGATGCTGGAGATAGGAGGATGCTGGAGATAGGAGGGGATGCTGGAGATAGGAGGAGAGATGGAAATAGGAGGATGCTGGAGATAGGAGGATGCTGGAGATAGGAGGATGCTGGAGATAGGAGGATGCTGGAGATAGGAGGATGCTGGAGATAGGAGGATGCTGGAGATAGGAGGATGCTGGAGATAGGAGGAGAGACTGCAGATGGAAATGGTTAGAGAATGTGGGAAAATTACACAAAATTGCTGCCTTAATGTATAAATCTCTACATAGGGTCTAATGTCTTAAACTGTTCCATCTCTTCTTCATTCTCTCTCTCTCTCTCTCTCTCTCTCTCTCTCGCTCTCTCTCTCTCTCTCTCTCTCATTCTTTTCCTTATATCTCTCCCTTCCCTCTCACACAGGGGGTTTTTACCTCCCTTACCTACCCCTATTCCTTCCCATATTTCACACACACTCATCCATTTCCCTAATAAATTCCCCAAAAGGGCAAAGTGTCGCCTCAGAGACACACTTTTTAAAAAGCACCAAGTCTTGTTGTCGTGGAGAGGCGACAAGTCGTTGAGGGCGTCCTAAAGCACTCAAGAGCTTGTTATCAAGTACTCAAGAGTTTGTTATAAGCACTAAAAGCTTGTTAAGCACTCATGGGCCTGTTGTCAAGCACTTAAGAACTTGTTAACATCATGGGCCTGTTGTCGAACTTAAGATATTGCAAGCACTCATGGGCCTGTTGTCAAGTACTTAAGAGCTTGTTAAGCACTCATGGGCCTTTGTCAAGCACTTAAGATATTGTCAAGCACTCATGGGCCTGTTGCAAGCACTTAAGAATGTGCAAGCACTCATGGGCCTGTTGTCAAGTACTTAAGAGCTTGTTAAGCACTCATGGGCCTGTTGTCAAGCACTTAAGATATTGTCAAGCACTCATGGGCCTGTTGTCAAGCACTTAAAGCCTGTCAAGCACTCATGGACCTGTTGTCAAGCAGTTAAGAGCTTGTCAAGCACTCATAGCCCTTTGTCAAGCACTTAAGAGCTCGTTAAGAACTCATAGCCCAGTTGTCAAGCACTCTTGAAGACTCTCCTCGGCGTTCACAAATTGCCAGCTTGCCCTCAAGGCTGTCTTGCCAGCCATAGAGAAATGGTCTAATGGCCTCAAGGAGTTGTTTATGAGGTGGACCTCGACCTGTGATTGGCCTCATGAATTGAGGAGTCATACTACACCATTCTCCTCACCACTCACAGATCTCCAATTAATATTTGCTCTATTAATTACATTAAAAAAAATTACATGTTATATTTATAAATATTTTTATATTTATATTTATAAAATTACATTATATATATATATATATATATATATATATATAATATATATATATATCTATAAATATATATATATATATTATATATATATATATATATATATTATATATTATATATATATATTATTGTAATTACGAAGCGAAGTCTATCTGGGTGTATGTCGTTAAGTGTAATTGTTTGGCTTGTTATTTATGTATGTTTATACTTTTCTGTATTTTGTATACATGCTTAATGATATATTGTATATGTATACCTGTGTCTTAATTATTAAGACGTCACAGGTAGATTCAAAATGACGGTGGTGCTTGGAGCGTTTTATCATATCTCTGGCCTAGTTACCAACCACTTGGGGTGGACGGTAGAGCGACAGTCTCGCTTCATGCGGGTCGGCGTTCAATCCCCTCGACCGTCCACAAGTGATTGGGCACCATTCCTCCCTCCCGTCCCATCCCTAATCCTTATCCTGACCCCTTCCCAGTGCTATATAGTCGCAATGGCTTAGCGCTTTCCCCG
>WNGS01001550.1:53331-55101 GCA_020271785.1 Procambarus virginalis
TGTTCAGCAGTGAACACTAGCAGGGATTACACATGTTCAGCAGTGAACACTGGCAGGGATTACACAGCTGTTCAGCAGTGAACACGGGCAGGGATTACACATGTTCAGCAGTGAACACTAGCAGGGATTACACATGTTCAGCAGTGAACACTAGCAGGGATTACACATGTTCAGCAGTGAACACTGGCAGGGATTACACAGCTGTTCAGCAGTGAACACGGGCAGGGATTACACATGTTCAGCAGTGAACACTAGCAGGGATTACACATGTTCAGCAGTGAACACTAGCAGGGATTACACATGTTCAGCAGTGAACACTGGCAGGGATTACACAGCTGTTCAGCAGTGAACACGGGCAGGGATTACACATGTTCAGCAGTGAACACTAGCAGGGATTACACATGTTCAGCAGTGAACACTGGCAGGGATTACACAGCTGTTCAGCAGTGAACACTAGCAGGGATTACACATGTTCAGCAGTGAACACTAGCAGGGATTACACATGTTCAGCAGTGAACACTGGCAGGGATTACACATGTTCAGCAGTGAACACTGGCAGGGATTACACAGCTGTTCAGCAGTGAACACGGGCAGGGATTACACAGCTGTTCAGCAGTGAACACGGGCAGGGATTACACATATTCAGCAGTGAACACTGGCAGGGATTACACAGCTGTTCAGCAGTGAACACTAGCAGGGATTACACAGCTGTTCAGCAGTGAACACTGGCAGGGATTACACATGTTCAGCAGTGAACACTAGCAGGGATTACACAGCTGTTCAGCAGTGAACACTAGCAGGGATTAAACAGCTGTTCAGCAGTGAACACGGGCAGGGATTACACATGTTCAGCAGTGAACACTAGCAGGGATTACACATGTTCAGCAGTGAACACTGACAGGGATTACACAGCTGTTCAGCAGTGAACACTAGCAGGGATTACACAGCTGTTCAGCAGTGAACACTAGCAGGGATTACACAGCTGTTCAGCAGTGAACACTAGCAGGGATTACACATGTTCAGCAGTGAACACAAGCAGGGATTACACATGTTCAGCAGTGAACACTAGCAGGGATTACACATGTTCAGCAGTGAACACTAGCAGGGATTACACATGTTCAGCAGTGAACACTGACAGGGATTACACATGTTCAGCAATGAACACTGGCAGGGATTACACATGTTCAGCAGTGAACACTAGCAGGGATTACACATGTTCAGCAGTGAACACTAGCAGGGATTACACATGTTCAGCAGTGAACACTGGCAGGGATTACACATGTTCAGCAGTGAACACTGGCAGGGATTACACATGTTCGGCAGTGAACACAAGCAGGGATTACACATGTTCAGCAGTGAACACTGACAGGGATTACACAGCTGTTCAGCAGTGAACACGGGCAGGGATTACACATGTTCAGCAGTGAACACTAGCAGGGATTACACATGTTCAGCAGTGAACACTAGCAGGGATTACACAGCTGTTCAGCAGTGAACACTGGCAGGGATTACACATGTTCAGCAGTGAACACTGACAGGGATTACACAGCTGTTCAGCAGTGAACACGGGCAGGGATTACACATGTTCAGCAGTGAACACTGACAGGGATTACACAGATGTCCAACAATAATAACTGGTGAATCATTCAGAAGAATAAATAACAGACATCAGACAAATGCAAAGAGCAACAGTTAAATAAACCCAAGTCCAAGCACAGTGATAAGCTCTGCATTGCAATGCACAGATCTTGCGCCTCTGCATATTATCAT
>WNGS01001551.1:0-12358 GCA_020271785.1 Procambarus virginalis
ATAATGAGTACAGGCTGGTGTAATGAGTACTGGCTGGTGTAATGAGTACAAGCTGGTGTAATGAGTACTGGCTGGTGTAATGAGTACAGGCTGGTGTAATGAGTACACAGGCTGGTGTAATGAGTACAGGCTGGTGTAATGAGTACAGGCTGGTGTAATGAGTACAGGCTGGTGTAATGAGTAAGGCTGGTGTAATGAGTACAGGCTGGTGTAATGAGTACAGGCTGGTGTAATGAGTACAGGCTGGTGTAATGAGTACAGGCTGGTGTAATGAGTACAGCTGGTGTAATGAGTACAGGCTGGTGTAATGAGTACAGCTGGTGTAATGAGTACAGGCTGGTGTAATGAGTACAGGCTGGTGTAATGAGTACAGGCTGGTGTAATGAGTACAGGCTGGTGTAATGAGTACAGGCTGGTGTAATGAGTACAGGCTGGTGTAATGAGTACAGGCTGGTGTAATGAGTACAGGCTGGTGTAATGAGTACAGGCTGGTGTAATGAGTACAGGCTGGTGTAATGAGTACAGGCTGGTGTAATGAGTACAGGCTGGTGTAATGAGTACTGGCTGGTGTAATGAGTACAGGCTGGTGTAATGAGTACAGGCTGGTGTAATGAGTACAGGCTGGTGTAATGAGTACAGGCTGGTGTAATGAGTACAGGCTGGTGTAATGAGTACAGGCTGGTGTAATGAGTACAGGCTGGTGTAATGAGTACAGGCTGGTGTAATGAGTACAGGCTGGTGTAATGAGTACAGGCTGGTGTAATGAGTACAGGCTGGTGTAATGAGTACAGGCTGGTGTAATGAGTACAGGCTGGTGTAATGAGTACAGGCTGGTGTAATGAGTACAGGCTGGTGTAATGAGTACAGGCTGGTGTAATGAGTACAGGCTGGTGTAATGAGTACAGGCTGGTGTAATGAGTACAGGCTGGTGTAATGAGTACAGGCTGGTGTAATGAGTACAGGCTGGTGTAATGAGTACAGGCTGGTGTAATGAGTACAGGCTGGTGTAATGAGTACAGGCTGGTGTAATGAGTACAGGCTGGTGTAATGAGTACAGGCTGGTGTAATGAGTACAGGCTGGTGTAATGAGTACAGGCTGGTGTAATGAGTACAGGCTGGTGTAATGAGTACAGGCTGGTGTAATGAGTACAGGCTGGTGTAATGAGTACTGGCTGGTGTAATGAGTACAGGCTGGTGTAATGAGTACAGGCTGGTGTAATGAGTACAGGCTGGTGTAATGAGTACAGGCTGGTGTAATGAGTACAGGCTGGTGTAATGAGTACAGGCTGGTGTAATGAGTACAGGCTGGTGTAATGAGTACAGGCTGGTGTAATGAGTACTGGCTGGTGTAATGAGTACTGGCTGGTGTAATGAGTACAGGCTGGTGTAATGAGTACAGGCTGGTGTAATGAGTACAGGCTGGTGTAATGAGTACAGGCTGGTGTAATGAGTACAGGCTGGTGTAATGAGTACAGGCTGGTGTAATGAGTACAGGCTGGTGTAATGAGTACAGGCTGGTGTAATGAGTACAGGCTGGTGTAATGAGTACAGGCTGGTGTAATGAGTACAGGCTGGTGTAATGAGTACAGGCTGGTGTAATGAGTACAGGCTGGTGTAATGAGTACAGGCTGGTGTAATGAGTACAGGCTGGTGTAATGAGTACAGGCTGGTGTAATGAGTACAGGCTGGTGTAATGAGTACAGGCTGGTGTAATGAGTACAGGCTGGTGTAATGAGTACAGGCTGGTGTAATGAGTACAGGCTGGTGTAATGAGTACAGGCTGGTGTAATGAGTACAGGCTGGTGTAATGAGTACAGGCTGGTGTAATGAGTACAGGCTGGTGTAATGAGTACAGGCTGGTGTAATGAGTACAGGCTGGTGTAATGAGTACAGGCTGGTGTAATGAGTACAGGCTGGTGTAATGAGTACTGGCTGGTGTAATGAGTACTGGCTGGTGTAATGAGTACAGGCTGGTGTAATGAGTACAGGCTGGTGTAATGAGTACTGGCTGGTGTAATGAGTACTGGCTGGTGTAATGAGTACAGGCTGGTGTAATGAGTACAGGCTGGTGTAATGAGTACAGGTTGGTGTAATGAGTAAAGGCTGATGTAATGAGTACAGGCTGGTGTAATGAGTACAGGCTGGTGTAATGAGTACTGGCTGGTGTAATGAGTACAGGCTGGTGTAATGAGTACAGGCTGGTGTAATGAGTACTGGCTGGTGTAATGAGTACTGGCTGATGTAATGAGTACTGGCTGGTGTAATGAGTACTGGCTGGTGTAATGAGTACAGGCTGATGTAATGAGTACAGGCTGGTGTAATGAGTACTGGCTGGTGTAATGAGTACAGACTGGTGTAATGAGTACAGGCTGGTGTAATGAGTACAGGCTGGTATAATGAGTACTGGCTGGTGTAATGAGTACTGGCTGGTGTAATGAGTACAGGCTGGTGTAATGAGTACAGGCTGGTGTAATGAGTACAGGCTGGTGTAATGAGTACAGGCTGGTGTAATGAGTACAGACTGGTGTAATGAGTACAAGCTGGTGTAATGAGTACAGGCTGGTGTAATGAGTACAGACTGGTGTAAAGAGTACAGGCTGGTGTAATGAGTACTGGCTGGTGTAATGAGTACTGGCTGGTGTAATGAGTACAGGCTGGTATAATGAGTACTGGCTGGTGTAATGAGTACTGGCTGGTGTAATGAGTACTGGCTGGTGTAATGAGTACTGGCTGGTGTAATGAGTACTGGCTGGTGTAATGAGTACTGGCTGGTGTAATGAGTACAGGCTGGTGTAATGAGTACAGGCTGGTGTAATGAGTACAGGCTGGTGTAATGAGTACAGGCTGGTGTAATGAGTACAGGCTGGTGTAATGAGTACTGACTGGTGTAATGAGTACAGGCTGGTGTAATGAGTACAGGCTGATGTAATGAGTACTGGCTGGTGTAATGAGTACAGGCTGGTGTAATGAGTACTGACTGGTGTAATGAGTACAGGCTGGTGTAATGAGTACAGGCTGGTGTAATGAGTACTGGCTGGTGTAATGAGTACAGGCTGGTGTAATGAGTACAGGCTGATGTAATGAGTACTGGCTGGTGTAATGAGTACTGGCTGGTGTAATGAGTACAGGCTGATGTAATGAGTACAGGCTGGTGTAATGAGTACAGGCTGGTGTAATGAGTACTGGCTGGTGTAATGAGTACAGGCTGATGTAATGAGTACAGGCTGGTGTAATGAGTACAGGCTGGTGTAATGAGTACAGGCTGGTGTAATGAGTACAGGCTGGTGTAATGAGTACAGGCTGATGTAATGAGTACAGGCTGGTGTAATGAGTACAGGCTGGTGTAATGAGTACAGGCTGGTGTAATGAGTACAGGCTGGTGTAATGAGTACAGGCTGGTGTAATGAGTACAGGCTGGTGTAATGAGTACAGGCTGGTGTAATGAGTACAGGCTGGTGTACTGAGTAATGGCTGGTGTAATGAGTACAGGCTGGTGTAATGAGTACTGGCTGGTGTAATGAGTACAGGCTGGTGTAATGAGTACAGGCTGGTGTAATGAGTACAGACTGGTGTAATGAGTACTGGCTGGTGTAATGAGTACAGGCTGGTGTATTGAGTACAGGCTGGTGTAATGAGTACAAGCTGGTGTAATGAGCACAGGCTGGTGTAATGAGTACAGGCTGGTGTAATGAGTACAGGCTGGTGTAATGAGTACAGACTGGTGTAATGAGTACAAACTGGTATAATGAGTACAGGTGATGTAATGAGTACAGGCTGGTGTAATGAGTACTGGCTGGTGTAATGAGTACTGGCTGGTGTAATGAGTACAGGTTGTGTGTAATGAGTACAGACTGGTGTAATGAGTACAGGCTGGTGTAAAGAGAACAGGCTGGTATACTGGTGTAATGAGTACAGGCTGTGTTAATGAGTACAGACTGGTGTAATGAGTACAGGCTGGTGTAATGAGTACAAGCTGGTGTAATGAGTACAGGCTGGTGTAATGAGTACTGGCTGGTGTAATGAGTACAGGCTGATGTAATGAGTACAGGCTGGTGTAATGAGTACAGGCTGATGTAATGAGTACAGGCTGGTGTAATGAGTACAGGCTGGTGTAATGAGTACAGGCTGGTGTAATGAGTACTGGCATTCCACATTCCATAACATGGCATTTATTCACATTAAATTCCATTTGCCACGTATTGCAAACTGGTACCATATGCATTTATAATCATTAGTTTGTCATCCTCATGGCAGATCTCTAGTGCTATTATGTCAACTTCTTGTGGATTGGCAGTCATTATTTCGTTCACCTTTAGGTGTTCTTTCACCAGCACAGCAACGCCACCGCCTTTCCTAATTTTTCTGTCCCGTCTCCAAATTGAGTAGCCCCTTGGGAATATGACCTCATTTAAAATAACATCTTCAAGTTTTGTCTCTGTGAGTGCAACAATGTCTGGTGTCTGCAGCTGTATTACATCACTTAACTCCAGTATCTTCGATCTCACTCCATCTATGTTAGTGTATGCAATCTTCAAGAACTTGTTCCACTCTCCTTATTCTTCACTCCCCCCTCTCTCTCTTTTGATTTTGCTGGTTTACCTTTATGTACCACTTTACTGGTCTGCCTACCCCTATCACTTTGTAGAAAAAAGAATTGATTTCTTCTTCATTCCTGCTCTCATTTAAACGTTTTGCCTCGGCGAGGTTCAGTTTCAGCTTCTCTCTGTCTTCTTTTGAAAGATCTCGTCTTAACGACCACTCTTTCCCATCCTCATCACTTTGTAATTTTCTGGCATTCCTTAGTACTTCTTCCTTCTGCTTGGCACCATTTAGGGTGATACTCAAATGTCGATCTTTCTCTTTTACGTATCTGCCTCATTCTCCTGTAGTCCCACACATTCTCTATGGTAGTAAGACCTTCTACGAGGCCAACAATTTTATCTACTACTTTTGCTTCTCCTACAGCTCTTTCTGACCTAGATGTTATCTCCTTTTCTTTGAAACCAAAAATTATCAGGGACTTACTCCGATCAACTGAGTTTTGCACCAACTTCGGATTAGATGCCAATTCCTTTCTCACTTCCAGCCTAATGTTTGTTTTATCTTCGTTGCTGCAGTGTTTGGCTTCCTTTACTGCTTCTTCAATTTTTTCCTTCTCCTTGGCCACTTGTGCATAGGTGAGTTGCATATCTTTCTTGCACTGTTCTATTCCCTGTGTAACTTCCTCCATCTGTGCTGACAAAAGCTGTTTCTCCTGTTGAATTTCCTTGCCTAACCTATTGTAGTCATTTATGTTTAAACTAACTTTAACTTCTTCCAAAGCTATTTTTAAGAGTTTATTTTCTTCTTTCATGGCTTTGCAATTTGTTTCCAATTGATTTTTATCCTTGCACAAGTCTTTCACTATATCCTCAAGACATAAAACTTTGCTATTCAAATGGTCATTACTTTCTTTCAATTTACTAATTATTTCTACATAAGAGTTCACTATAGTATCTAATTTTACCAACTTGTTATGTAGATGCATACCTATCTACATGTTTTATTCACCAGAACTATGCAAGTAAGCCAGTATTGTGTCCAAACTTTACAGTGGCCACCATACACTGCATGAGAAATCACACAGCAGCCAGCAGACAATGCTATGATTACGTCACCTCCCTCACCAAAATAGCTCCTCCCAACATACTCCTGTTGCTGTTACTACACTATATACACATTGTATATACCCATGTATAAATGTGTTCACCATAGCAAACCACTAAGCTAGTATGATACCTTGATACCTTGAGGTGCTTCCGGGGCTTATCGTCCCCGCGGCCCGGTCATCGACCAGGCCTCCTGGTTGCTGGACTGATCAACCAGGCTGTTGGACGCGGCTGCTCGCAGCCTGACGTATGAGTCACAGCCTGGTTGATCAGGTATCCTTTGGAGGTGCTTATCCAGTTCTCTCTTGAACACTGTGAGAAGTTTGCCAGTTATGCCCCTTATGTGTAGCGGGAGCGTGTTGAACAGTCTCGGGCCCCTGATGTTGATAGAGTTTTCTCTCAGAGTACCAGTTGCACCTCTGCTTTTCAACGGGGGTATTCTGCACATCCTGCCTGAGCAAAATAAGAGTGGCTGCCACACAGTGAGGCTACCTCGATTCTCTCCCTCGCTCCCTCACCTCAATTACTCCTCCCACAATACTATGCACAGTGTTTATTATCACCACACTCCTGCTGTTATCACAATACTGGTCACTAAATCCTGTAAATACATAACTGACCACAAGTTTATTTTGTAAAGGAACCTAAGAAGTCATTTGAAGATTCCTAGATGGACAAAATAATGCTGTGGTGCTGTGGCTAGCGCTCTGAACATTGTGAACAGCATTGAATCGCCAATATTTGAACATTGTACATAGTCATTATCACACTCAGGCTCTTCTGTAATACTGTACTATCATGGCTAAATAATACAAGTTATATATATATATATTTTGACATTATTAGGCAATGTTGTGGTCACAAGCTGAACAGCAGTGTTGTGAGCTCATGCTGCGTGCGCCAGTCTTGGTTGCTCACACACTAATGAGGCTCCCACACATTTAAGAAATATTTAAGAAATACAGTGGTACAGGGGCAAGGTGCACGGCTGAGAGTATCCAGATCGTTGGTCCGAGTCACCCTCATGGCTCCGATTAATTTTCGTTATATGACAAAGAGTGCTGGGAAGACGGGACACCACGAGCGTAGCTCTCATCCTGTAACTACACTTAGGTAATTACACCCGGGAATGTGGACCACGATTTTTTTTAAAGATGGCGTCTGTTTACAAGAGCCCTGAGGAAGCTGATGTGAACCCCATGTAGCTGCGGGAGTTTTGAATGTAATGTGAAAAATACAAATACAGTACCCGGAGGCACGTAGCACACCCAAGACGTGGGCCTGCAGGCGTGTGGTGCAGTTAAAGGGTTAAAATGTTGAACAATTTGGAGGATGTTCATCCGAACAATTTCTTCGAAAGGTCAAATGTAACACAACAATGAGAGCGACAAGTTCAAGATCAACACGCCACAATGTAGGACTGAAAACAGGAAATACTTTTTCACCCATAGGTTGTAAAATCATGGAACTGCCTACCCGCCGAAGCCGTAAATGCCAAAACTCTGCTGGGTTTTAAAATACAGCTGGAAAAGATTATCAGGGCAAATATGGGGGGGACCTTTGACAAGCTGCTGGCTTCCTGTCCTTGTTGAGGCCACTAGTATTAGTGGCCCTCAAGTAAATTTGAGTAAATGGGTGGGCCCCCAGATGATACTTGTAGCTTTAGCTCTATATGAGTGATCCCCATTTGATTCAGATTGCCATGCATAATCAGTAATTAAAGACCTAGTGACTAGGGTCTTATTCCAGTGGGCAAATTATGCTCAAGTAACATTTAATTAATATTGGATCAACATCATTTGCCCAGATCTGCCCCATGGGATCATCCATTCAGCCCTAATTCATGTTATTCAACTCCCACGAATGTTGTGGGAGTTGCATCCTGAGGAGGACCAGTAATTTAATCTTGGGAGACCTCGAAACAAGCCAAAATTATTTTTTTTTACACACAGGCTTCCTGTCCTCAATAAAAATTTATAATTCCTTTCATGACAAACAATAACTCATTTCATAAAAGCTAGTCTGAAGATAAGTGATGTAACTATATTAAAAAAGTCTAATTCCTTGCCAATTGTCAGTTAATGAGACAACAATTCATGTTGTCGGAGACAAGAACCCTGTACTTCGGTTTATCAAGATCCCCCCTTGGCCAACGTCTGAAATTCTCTCAAGATGTAACCCACAACAATTGCCTAAAGCCTGGGTACCTATTTCCTGCTAGGGTAAACAGAGGCATCAGGTGTTAGGTCCTTCTAGGCCAATTACTGACCTTACTTAGGATGCAACCCACAAAAGTTGCCTCACTCCTGGCTACCTATTTACTGCTAGGTAAACAGTCACCAGATGACATGAAACGTGCCCAACCATTTCCGTTCTCCCAGGGATTGAACCCATGTTCCTTTAGGTGAATTGAGGCTGCAGACCACTATGCTATAGGACCCGCCAGATGTTGTCAGAGTTACATACATAATGAGGTAAATGCATGAGAATTAAGGAATTGATGATTATATATATATATATATATATATATATATATATATATATATATATATATATATATATATATATATATATATATATATATGTATATATATATATATATATATATATATATATATATATATATATATATATATATATATATATATATATATAAATGCTTGCCAAAACTATTTTCTACAAATTAATGTTTCATACTGCAAGCAACAGCAAATGTTTCAGATATGCCTTAACACCTGCAGGTGAATAGTACCTGAGAACATCTCTTCCACATACTTTATTCTCAGGGGGCAACTCCAATGAATACCAGAGTCCATCCTCCCAGGAACGACTCTACCAGAGGCTGTCCTCTCAGGGAAGACTCTACCAGAGGATGTCCTCTCAGAGAAGACTCTACCAGAGGCTGTCTTCAGGGAAGACTCTACCAGAGGCTGTCTTCAGGGAAGACTACCAGAGGCTGTCTTCAGGGAAGACTCTACCAGAGGCTGTCTTCAGGGAAGACTCTACCAGAGGCTGTCTTCAGGGAAGACTCTACCAGAGGCTGTCTTCAGGGAAGACTCTACCAGAGGCTGTCCTCAGGGAAGACTCTACCAGAGGCTGTCTTCAGGGAAGACTCTACCAGAGGCTATCTTCAGGGAAGACTCTACCAGAGGCTGTCTTCAGGGAAGACTCTACCAGAGGCTGTCTTCAGGGAAGACTCTACCAGAGGCTGTCCTCAGGGAAGACTCTACCAGAGGCTGTCCTCAGGGAAGACTCTACCAGAGGCTGTCTTCAGGGAAGACTCTACCAGAGGCTGTCTTCAGGGAAGACTCTACCAGAGGCTGTCTTCAGGGAAGACTCTACCAGAGGCTGTCCTCAGGGAAGACTCTACCAGAGGCTGTTCTCTCAAGGAAGACTCTACCAGAGCCTGTCTTCAGGGAAGACTCTACCAGAGGCTGTCCTCAGGGAAGACTCTACCAGAGGCTGTTCTCTCAAGGAAGACTCTACCAGAGGCTGTCCTCACAGGGAAGACTCTACCAGAGGCTGTCCTCACAGGGAAGACTCTACCAGAGGCTGTTCTCTCAAGGAAGACTCTACCAGAGGCTGTCCTCACAGGGAAGACTCTACCAGACGCTGTCCCCTCCGAGAAGACTCTACCAGAGGCTGTCCCCTCCGAGAAGACTCTACCAGAGGCTGTCCTTTCAGAGAAGACTCCACCAGAGGCTGTTCTCTCAAGGAAGACTCTACCAGAGGCTGTCCTCACAGGGAAGACTCTACCAGAGGCTGTCCTCTCAGGGAAGACTCTACCAGAGGCTGTCCTCACAGGGAAGACTCTACCAGAGGCTGTCCCCTCCGAGAAGACTCTACCAGAGGCTGTCCTCTCAGAGAAGACTCCACCAGAGGCTGTTCTCTCAAGGAAGACTCTACCAGAGGCTGTCCTCACAGAGAAGACTCTACCAGAGGCTGTCCCCTCTGAGAAGACTCTACCAGAGGCTGTCCTCTCAGAGAAGACTCCACCAGAGGCTGTTCTCTCAAGGAAGACTCTACCAGAGGCTGTCCTCACAGGGAAGACTCTACCAGAGGCTGTCCTCTCAGGGAAGACTCTACCAGAGGCTGTCCTCACAGGGAAGACTCTACCAGAGGCTGTCCCCTCCGAGAAGACTCTACCAGAGGCTGTCCCCTCCGAGAAGACTCTACCAGAGGCTGTCTTCTCAGAGAAGACTCCACCAGAGGCTGTTCTCTCAGGAAGACTCTACCAGAGGCTGTCCTCACAGGGAAGACTCCACCAGAGGCTGCCCTCTCAGAGAAGACTCCACCAGAGGCTGTTCTCTCAAGGAAGACTCTACCAGAGGCTGTCCTCACAGGGAAGACTCTACCAGAGGCTGTCCTCACAGAGAAACTCCACCAGAGGCTGTCCTCTCAGAGAAGACTCCACCAGAGGCTGTTCTCACAGGGAAGACTCTACCAGAGGCTGTCCTCTCAGAGAAGACTCCACCAGAGGCTGTTCTCTCAAGGAAGACTCTACCAGAGGCTGTCCTCACAGGGAAGACTCCACCAGAGGCTGTCCTCTCAGAGAAGACTCCACCAGAGGCTGTTCTCTCAAGGAAGACTCTACCAGAGGCTGTTCTCTCAAGGAAGACTCTACCAGAGGCTGTCCTCTCAGAGAAGACTCCACCAGAGGCTGTCCTCACAGGAAGACTCTACCAGAGGCTGTCCTCTCAGAGAAGACTCACCAGAGGCTGTCCTCACAGGAAGACTCTACCAGATGCTGTCCCCTCAGAGAAGACTCTACCAGAGGCTGTCCTCTCAGAGAAGACTCCACCAGAGGCTGTCCTCACAGGGAAGACTCTACCAGAGGCTGTCCTCTCAGAGAAGACCCCACCAGAGGCTGTCCTCACAGGGAAGACTCTACCAGAGGCTGTCCCCTCAGAGAAGACTCTACCAGAGGCTGTCCTCACAGGGAAGACTCTACCAGAGGCTGTCCTCACAGGAAAGACTCTACCAGAGGCTGTCCTCACAGGGAAGACTCTACCAGAGGCTGTCCTCACAGGGAAGACTCTACCAGAGGCTGTCCTCTCAGAGAAGACTCTACCAGAGGCTGTCCTCACAGGGAAGACTCTACCAGAGGCTGTCCTCTCAGAGAAGACTCTACCAGAGGCTGTCCTCACAGGGAAGACTCTACCAGAGGCTGTCCTCTCAGAGAAGACTCCACCAGAGGCTGTCCTCTCAGAAAAGACTGTACAGAGGCTGTCCTGTCAAGGAAGACTCTACAGAAGATGTCCCTCAGGAAAAGATGCATTTATGAAGATAACAACTGAAGAAAATTTGAATAAAGTAATAACAATAAATATTTTACTCTAAAATATACAATAAAAATATGTAATAGGCTATTGTTTGCTATTACAAGCTCGACATAAATGTAACAACGTTAAACAAAAACAAAACAAAAATGTACTACTGGTTTCTATCATGATAATCTACTTCACATATTAATAATACAAATATTTCATGTGAACGAAATCTGAAGTTATGTGGCAAGGAACTATTTCTAGACAAGGACATTCCAGCATTCTACGATGGGTAATATTATAGCTGGTATGTGCGTTTTCTATGGCAGCCAGGTGAAACGGGGTGCCGTGCGGATGTCATTCATTAGGTTGGGGGTACAGGGCCTACCTCGTTCATAAGGTTGGGGTGCAGGGCCTACCTCGTTCATAAGGTTGGGGTACAGGGCCTACCTCGTTCATAAGGTTGGGGTACAGGGCCTACCTCGTTCATAAGGTTGGGGTACAGGGCCTACCTCGTTCATAAGGTTGGGGTGCAGGGCCTACCTCGTTCATAAGGTTGGGGTGTGCAGGGCCTTCCTCGTTCATAAGGTTGGGGTGCAGGGCCTACCTCGTTCATAAGGTTGGGGTGCAGGGCCTACCTCGTTCATAAGGCTGGGGTGCAGGGCCTTCCTCGTTCATAAGGTTGGGGTGTGCAGGGCCTTCCTCGTTCATAAGGTTGGGGTGCAGGGCCTACCTCGTTCATAAGGTTGGGGTGCAGGGCCTACCTCGTTCATAAGGTTGGGGTGCAGGGCCTACCTCGTTCATAAGGTTGGGGTGCAGGGCCTTCCTCGTTCATAAGGTTGGGGTGCAGGGCCTCCTCGTTCATAAGGTTGGGGTGCAGGGCCTACCTCGTTCATAAGGTTGGGGTGCAGGGCCTACCTCGTTCATAAGTTGGGGTGTGCAGGGCCTTCCTCGTTCATAAGGTTGGGGTGCAGGGCCTTCCTCGTTCATAAGGTTGGGGTGCAGGGCCTACCTCGTTCATAAGGTTGGGGTGCAGGGCCTTCCTCGTTCATAAGGTTGGGGTGCAGGGCCTTCCTCGTTCATAAGGTTGGGGTGCAGGGCCTACCTCGTTCATAAGGTTGGGGTGCAGGGCCTTCCTCGTTCATAAGGTTGGGGGTGCAGGGCCTACCTCGTTCATAAGGTTGGGTGCAGGGCCTACCTCGTTCATAAGGTTGGGGTGCAGGCCTACCTCGTTCATAAGGTTGGGGTGCAGGGCCTACCTCGTTCATAAGGTTGGGTGCAGGGCCTACCTCGTTCATAGGTTGGGGTGCAGGGCCTACCTCGTTCATAAGGTTGGGGTGCAGGTCCTACCTCGTTCATAAGGTTGGGGTGCAGGGCCTACCTCGTTCATAAGGTTGGGTGCAGGCCTACCTCGTTCATAAGGTTGGGGTGCAGGGCCTACCT
>WNGS01001551.1:21876-35447 GCA_020271785.1 Procambarus virginalis
GTAATGAGTACAGGCTGGTGTAAAGAGTACTGGCTGGTGTAATGAGTACAGGCTGTGTAATGAGTACAGGCTGGTGTAATGAGTACTGGCTGGTATAATGAGTACTGCTGGTGTATGAGTACAGGTTGGTGTAATGAGTAAAGGCTGGTGTAATGAGTACAGGCTGGTGTAATGCGTACTGGCTGGTGTAATGAGTACTGGCTGGTGTAATGAGTACTGCTGGTGTAATGAGTACAGGCTGGTGTAATGAGTACAGGCTGGTGTAATGAGTACTGCTGGTGTAATGAGTACAGGCTGGTGTAATGAGTACTGGCTGGTGTAATGAGTACTGGCTGTGTAATGAGTACAGGCTGGTGTAATGAGTACAGGCTGGTGTAATGAGTACTGGCTGGTATAATGAGTACAGGCTGGTGTAATGAGTATAGGCTGGTGTAATGAGTACAGGCTGGTATAATGAGTACAGGCTGGTATAATGAGTACAGGCTGGTGTAATGAGTACAGGCTGGTATAATGAGTACAGGCTGGTGTAATGAGTACAGGCTGGTATAATGAGTACAGGCTGGTGTAATGAGTACTGGCTGGTGTAATGAGTACAGGCTGGTGTAATGAGTACAGGCTGGTGTAATGAGTACTGGCTGGTGTAATGAGTACAGGCTGGTGTAATGAGTACTGGCTGGTGTAATGAGTACAGGCTGGTGTAATGAGTACAGGCTGGTGTAATGAGTACTGGCTGGTGTAATGAGTACAGGTTGGTGTAATGAGTACAGGCTGGTGTAATGAGTACTGGCTGGTGTAATGAGTACAGGCTGGTGTAATGAGTACAGGTGGTGTAATGAGTACAGGCTGGTGTAATGAGTACAGACTGGTGTAATGAGTACAGACTGGTGTAATGAGTACAGGCTGGTGTAATGAGTACAGGCTGGTGTAATGAGTACAGGCTGGTGTAATGAGTACAGGCTGATGCAATGAGTACAGGCTGGTGTAATGAGTACAGGCTGGTGTAATGAGTACTGGCTGGGGTAATGAGTACAGGCTGGTGTAATGAGTACAGGCTGGTGTAAAGAGTACTGGCTGGTGTAATGAGTACAGGCTGGTGTAATGAGTACAGGCTGGTGTAATGAGTATTGGCTGGTATAATGAGTACTGGCTGGTGTAATGAGTACAGGCTGGTGTAATGAGTAAAGGCTGATGTAATGAGTACAGGCTGGTGTAATGAGTACTGGCTGGTATAATGAGTACTGGCTGGTGTAATGAGTACTGGCTGGTGTAATGAGTACAGACTGGTGTAATGAGTACAGGCTGGTGTAATGAGTACTGGCTGGTGTAATGAGTACTGGCTGGTGTAATGAGTACAGATTGGTGTAATGAGTACTGGCTGTGTAATGAGTACAGACTGGTGTAATGAGTACAGGCTGATGTAATGAGTACAGACTGGTGTAATGAGTACTGGCTGGTGTTATGAGTACAGGCTGGTGTAATGAGTACATGCTGGTGTAATGAGTACTGGCTGGTGTAATGAGTACTGACTGGTGTAATGAGTACAGGCTGGTGTAATGAGTACTGGCTGGTGTAATGAGTACAGACTGGTGTAATGAGTACTGGCTGGTGTAATGAGTACTGGCTGGTGTAATGAGTACTGGCTGGTGTAATGAGTACAGGCTGGTGTAATGAGTACAGGCTGGTGTAATGAGTACAGGCTGGTGTAATGAGTACAGGCTGGTATAATGAGTACAGGCTGGTGTAATGAGTACAGGCTGGTGTAATGAGTACAGGCTGGTGTAATGAGTACAGGCTGGTGTAATGAGTACAGGCTGATGTAATGAGTACAGGCTGATGTAATGAGTACAGGCTGGTGTAATGAGTACAGGCTGGTGTAATGAGTACAGGCTGGTGTAATGAGTACTGGCTGGTGTAATGAGTACAGGCTGGTGTAATGAGTACAGGCTGGTGTAATGAGTACAGGCTGTTGTAATGAGTACAGACTGGTGTAATGAGTACAGGCTGGTGTAATGAGTACAGGCTGGTGAATGAGTACAGGCTGGTGTAATGAGTACTGGCTGGTGTAATGAGTACAGGCTGTTGAAATGAGTACTGGCTGGTGTAATGAGTACAGGCTGGTGTAATGAGTACTGGCTGGTGTAATGAGTACTGGCTGGTGTAATGAGTACAGGCTGGTGTAATGAGTACTGGCTGGTGTAATGAGTACAGGCTGGTGTAATGAGTACAGGTTGGTGTAATGAGTACTGGCTGGTGTAATGAGTACAGGCTGGTGTAATGAGTACAGGCTGGTATAATGAGTACTGGCTGGTGTAATGAGTACTGGCTGGTGTAATGAGTACTGGCTGGTGTAATGAGTACAGGCTGGTGTAATGAGTACTGGCTGGTGTAATGAGTACTGGCTGGTGTAATGAGTACAGGCTGGTGTAATGAGTACTGGCTGGTATAATGAGTACAGGCTGTTGAAATGAGTACAGGCTGGTGTAATGAGTACTGGCTGGTATAATGAGTACTGGCTGGTGTAATGAGTACTGGCTGGTATAATGAGTACAGGCTGTTGTAATGAGTACTGGCTGGTGTAATGAGTACAGGCTGGTGTAATGAGTACTGGCTGGTGTAATGAGTACGGGCTGGTGTAATGAGTACAGGCTGGTGTAATGAGTACAGGCTGGTGTAATGAGTACAGGCTGGTGTAATGAGTACTGGCTGGTGTAATGAGTACGGGCTGGTGTAATGAGTACAGGCTGGTGTAATGAATACTGGCTGATGTAATGAGTACAGGCTGATGTAATGAGTNTTAAACCCTTATGTAATTATAAGGTTTTGCTTAACTTAAATATTACTACAAAGTGAGAATTTTAAGCAGTCAAATTTAAAAGCTAAAATCATCCATTACAGCTAAATATGATTTGGTGGAACGAGGGCAATAATGTAAGGAAAACCCAGGCAAGCATATACAGGATATGACAAAGAGTGGTATAGAGTACAGGCTGGCATAATGAGTATGGCTGGTATAATGAGTACTGGCTGGTATAATGAGTACTGGCTGGTATAATGAGTACAGGCTGGTATAATGAGTACAGGCTGGTGAAATGAGTACTGGCTGGTATAATGAGTACTGGCTGGTATAATGAGTACAGGCTGGTATAATGAGTACAGGCTGGTGTAATGAGTACTGGCTGGTATAATGAGTACTGGCTGGTATAATGAGTACTGGCTGGTATAATGAGTACTGGCTGGTATAATGAGTACAGGCTGGTGTAATGAGTACAGGCTGTGTAATGAGTACAGGCTGGTGTAATGAGTACAGGCTGGTATAATGAGTACAGGCTGGTGTAATGAGTACAGGCTGGTGTAATGAGTACAGGCTGGTATAATGAGTACTGGCTGGTATAATGAGTACTGGTTGGTATAATGAGTACTGGCTGGTATAATGAGTACTGGCTGGTATAATGAGTACTGGCTGGTATGATGAGTACAGGCTGGTGTAATGAGTACTGGCTGGTATAATGAGTACTGGCTGGTTATATGAGTACAGGCTGGTGTAATGAGTACTGGCTGGTATAATGAGTACTGGCTGGTATAATGAGTACAGGCTGTGTAATGAGTACAGGCTGGTATAATGAGTACAGGCTGGTATAATGAGTACAGGCTGGTATAATGAGTACAGGCTGGTATAATGAGTACTGGCTGGTATAATGAGTACAGGCTGGTGTAATGAGTACAGGCTGGTATAATGAGTACAGGCTGGTATAATGA
This sequence comes from Procambarus virginalis, assembly GCA_020271785.1. Classification (NCBI taxonomy): domain Eukaryota; kingdom Metazoa; phylum Arthropoda; class Malacostraca; order Decapoda; family Cambaridae; genus Procambarus; species Procambarus virginalis. The sequence continues at coordinate 25,633 of WNGS01001551.1, forward strand.
GTACTGGCTGGTATAATGAGTACAGGCTGGTATAATGAGTACAGGCTGGTGTAATGAGTACAGGCTGGTGTAATGAGTACAGGCTGGTATAATGAGTACAGGCTGGTATAATGAGTACAGGCTGATGTAATGAGTACAGGCTGGTATAATGAGTACAGGCTGGTGTAATGAGTACAGGCTGGTGTAATGAGTACAGGCTGTGTAATGAGTACTGGCTGGTATAATGAGTACAGGCTGGTGTAATGAGTACAGGCTGGTGTAATGAGTACTGGCTGGTATAATGAGTACAGGCTGGTGTAATGAGTACTGGCTGGTGTAATGAGTACTGGCTGGTATAATGACTACAGGCTGGTGTAATGAGTACTGGCTGGTGTAATGAGTACAGGCTGGTATAATGACTACAGGCTGGTGTAATGAGTACTGGCTGGTGTAATGAGTACAGGCTGGTATAATGACTACAGGCTGGTGTAATGAGTACAGGCTGGTGTAATGAGTACTGGCTGGTGTAATGAGTACAAGCTGGTGTAATGAGTACTGGCTGGTATAATGAGTACAGGCTGGTGTAATGAGTACTGGCTGGTGTAATGAGTACTGGCTGGTATAATGAGTACTGGCTGGTGTAATGAGTACTGGCTGGTATAATGAGTACTGGCTGGTATAATGAGTACAGGCTGGTGTAATGAGTACTGGCTGGTGTAATGAGTACTGGCTGGTATAATGAGTACAGGCTGGTGTAATGAGTACAGGCTGGTGTAATGAGTACTGGCTGGTGTAATGAGTACTGGCTGGTGTAATGAGTACTGGCTGGTATAATGAGTACAGGCTGGTGTAATGAGTACAGGCTGGTGTAATGAGTACTGGCTGGTATAATGAGTACAGGCTGGTGTAATGAGTACTGGCTGGTGTAATGAGTACTGGCTGGTATAATGAGTACTGGCTGGTGTAATGAGTACTGGCTGGTGAAATGAGTACTGGCTGGTATAATGAGTACTGGCTGGTGTAATGAGTACAGGCTGGTGTAATGAGTACTGGCTGGTGTAATGAGTACAGGCTGGTGTAATGAGTACTGGCTGGTGTAATGAGTACTGGCTGGTATAATGAGTACTGGCTGGTGTAATGAGTACTGGCTGGTGTAATGAGTACTGGCTGGTATAATGAGTACTGGCTGGTGTAATGAGTACTGGCTGGTATAATGAGTACAGGCTGGTGTAATGAGTACTGGCTGGTGTAATGAGTACTGGCTGGTGTAATGAGTACTGGCTGGTGTAATGAGTACTGGCTGGTGAATGAGTACTGGCTGGTATAATGAGTACTGGCTGGTGTAATGAGTACAGGCTGGTGTAATGAGTACTGGCTGGTGTAATGAGTACAGGCTGGTGTAATGAGTACTGGCTGGTGTAATGAGTACAGGCTGATGTAATGAGTACTGGCTGGTGTAATGAGTACAGACTGGTGTAATGAGTACTGGCTGGTGTAATGAGTACTGGCTGGTATAATGAGTACAGGCTGGTGTAATGAGTACAGGCTGGTGTAATGAGTACTGGCTGGTATAATGAGTACAGGCTGGTGTAATGAGTACAGGCTGGTGTAATGAGTACTGGCTGGTATAATGAGTACAGGCTGGTGTAATGAGTACTGGCTGGTGTAATGAGTACTGGCTGGTATAATGAGTACTGGCTGGTGTAATGAGTACTGGCTGGTGAAATGAGTACTGGCTGGTATAATGAGTACTGGCTGGTGTAATGAGTACAGGCTGGTGTAATGAGTACTGGCTGGTGTAATGAGTACAGGCTGGTGTAATGAGTACTGGCTGGTGTAATGAGTACTGGCTGGTATAATGAGTACTGGCTGGTGTAATGAGTACTGGCTGGTGTAATGAGTACAGGCTGATGTAATGAGTACTGGCTGGTGTAATGAGTACAGACTGGTGTAATGAGTACTGGCTGGTGTAATGAGTACAGGCTGGTGTAATGAGTACAGGCTGGTGTAATGAGTACTGGCTGGTGTAATGAGTACTGGCTGGTGTAATGAGTACTGGCTGGTATAATGAGTACAGGCTGGTGTAATGAGTACAGGCTGGTGTAATGAGTACTGGCTGGTGTAATGAGTACAGGCTGGTGTAATGAGTACAGCTGGTGTAATGAGTACAGGCTGGTGTAATGAGTACAGGCTGGTGTAATGAGTACTGGCTGGTATAATGAGTACAGGCTGGTGTAATGAGTACAAGCTGGTGTAATGAGTACAGGCTGGTGTAATGAGTACAGGCTGGTGTAATGAGTACAAGCTGGTGTAATGAGTACAAGCTGGTGTAATGAGTACAGGCTGGTGTAATGAGTACTGGCTGGTGTAATGAGTACTGGCTGGTGTAATGAGTACTGGCTGGTGTAATGAGTACAGGCTGGTGTAATGAGTACAGGCTGGTGTAATGAGTACTGGCTGGTGTAATGAGTACAGGCTGGTGTAATGAGTACAGGCTGGTGTAATGAGTACAGGCTGGTGTAATGAGTACAGGCTGGTGTAATGAGTACAGGCTGGTGTAATGAGTACAGGCTGGTGTAATGAGTACAGGCTGGTGTAATGAGTACAGGCTGGTGTAATGAGTACAGGCTGGTGTAATGAGTACAGGCTGGTGTAATGAGTACAGGCTGGTGTAATGAGTACTGGCTGGTGTAATGAGTACAGGCTGGTGTAATGAGTACAGGCTGGTGTAATGAGTACAGGCTGGTGTAATGAGTACAGGCTGGTGTAATGAGTACAGGCTGGTGTAATGAGTACTGGCTGGTGTAATGAGTACAGGCTGGTGTAATGAGTACTGGCTGGTGTAATGAGTACAGGCTGGTGTAATGAGTACAGGCTGGTGTAATGAGTACTGGCTGGTGTAATGAGTACAGGCTGGTGTAATGAGTACTGGCTGGTGTAATGAGTACAGGCTGGTGTAATGAGTACTGGCTGGTGTAATGAGTACAGGCTGGTGTAATGAGTACTGGCTGGTGTAATGAGTACTGGCTGGTGTAATGAGTACAGGCTGGTGTAATGAGTACAGGCTGGTGTAATGAGTACTGGCTGGTGTAATGAGTACAGGCTGGTGTAATGAGTACTGGCTGGTGTAATGAGTACAGGCTGGTGTAATGAGTACAGGCTGGTGTAATGAGTACAGGCTGGTGTAATGAGTACAGGCTGGTGTAATGAGTACAGGCTGGTGTAATGAGTACAGGCTGGTGTAATGAGTACTGGCTGGTGTAATGAGTACAGGCTGGTGTAATGAGTACTGGCTGGTGTAATGAGTACAGGCTGGTGTAATGAGTACTGGCTGGTGTAATGAGTACTGGCTGGTGTAATGAGTACAGGCTGGTGTAATGAGTACTGGCTGGTGTAATGAGTACAGGCTGGTGTAATGAGTACAGACTGGTGTAATGAGTACTGGCTGGTGTAATGAGTACAGGCTGGTGTAATGAGTACTGGCTGGTGTAATGAGTACAGGCTGGTGTAATGAGTACTGGCTGGTGTAATGAGTACTGGCTGGTGTAATGAGTACAGGCTGGTGTAATGAGTACAGGCTGGTGTAATGAGTACTGGCTGGTGTAATGAGTACTGGCTGGTGTAATGAGTACAGGCTGGTGTAATGAGTACAGACTGGTGTAATGAGTACTGGCTGGTGTAATGAGTACTGGCTGGTGTAATGAGTACAGGCTGGTGTAATGAGTACAGGCTGGTGTAATGAGTACAGGCTGGTGTAATGAGTACAGGCTGGTGTAATGAGTACAGGCTGGTGTAATGAGTACAGGCTGGTGTAATGAGTACTGGCTGGTGTAATGAGTACAGGCTGGTGTAATGAGTACAGGCTGGTGTAATGAGTACTGGCTGGTGTAATGAGTACTGGCTGATGTAATGAGTACTGGCTGGTGTAATGAGTACTGGCTGGTGTAATGAGTACAGGCTGATGTAATGAGTACAGGCTGGTGTAATGAGTACTGGCTGGTGTAATGAGTACAGACTGGTGTAATGAGTACAGGCTGGTGTAATGAGTACAGGCTGGTATAATGAGTACTGGCTGGTGTAATGAGTACTGGCTGGTGTAATGAGTACAGACTGGTGTAATGAGTACAGGCTGGTGTAATGAGTACAGGCTGGTGTAATGAGTACAGGCTGGTGTAATGAGTACAGACTGGTGTAATGAGTACAAGCTGGTGTAATGAGTACAGGCTGGTGTAATGAGTACAGACTGGTGTAAAGAGTACAGGCTGGTGTAATGAGTACTGGCTGGTGTAATGAGTACTGGCTGGTGTAATGAGTACAGGCTGGTATAATGAGTACTGGCTGGTGTAATGAGTACTGGCTGGTGTAATGAGTACTGGCTGGTGTAATGAGTACTGGCTGGTGTAATGAGTACTGGCTGGTGTAATGAGTACTGGCTGGTGTAATGAGTACAGGCTGGTGTAATGAGTACAGGCTGGTGTAATGAGTACAGGCTGATGTAATGAGTACTGGCTGGTGTAATGAGTACAGGCTGGTGTAATGAGTACTGGCTGGTGTAATGAGTACAGGCTGGTGTAATGAGTACAGGCTGGTGTAATGAGTACTGGCTGGTGTAATGAGTACAGGCTGGTGTAATGAGTACTGACTGGTGTAATGAGTACAGGCTGGTGTAATGAGTACAGGCTGGTGTAATGAGTACTGGCTGGTGTAATGAGTACAGGCTGGTGTAATGAGTACAGGCTGATGTAATGAGTACTGGCTGGTGTAATGAGTACTGGCTGGTGTAATGAGTACAGGCTGGTGTAATGAGTACAGGCTGGTGTAATGAGTACAGGCTGGTGTAATGAGTACTGGCTGGTGTAATGAGTACAGGCTGGTGTAATGAGTACAGGCTGGTGTAATGAGTACAGGCTGGTGTAATGAGTACAGGCTGGTGTAATGAGTACAGGCTGGTGTAATGAGTACAGGCTGGTGTAATGAGTACAGGCTGGTGTAATGAGTACAGGCTGGTGTAATGAGTACAGGCTGGTGTAATGAGTACAGGCTGGTGTAATGAGTACAGGCTGGTGTAATGAGTACAGGCTGGTGTAATGAGTACAGGCTGGTGTAATGAGTACAGGCTGGTGTAATGAGTAATGGCTGGTGTAATGAGTACAGGCTGGTGTAATGAGTACTGGCTGGTGTAATGAGTACAGGCTGGTGTAATGAGTACAGACTGGTGTAATGAGTACAGACTGGTGTAATGAGTACTGGCTGGTGTAATGAGTACAGGCTGGTGTATTGAGTACAGGCTGGTGTAATGAGTACAAGCTGGTGTAATGAGCACAGGCTGGTGTAATGAGTACAGGCTGGTGTAATGAGTACTGGCTGGTGTAATGAGTACAGACTGGTGTAATGAGTACAAACTGGTATAATGAGTACAAGGTGATGTAATGAGTACAGGCTGGTGTAATGAGTACTGGCTGGTGTAATGAGTACTGGCTGGTGTAATGAGTACAGGTTGGTGTGTAATGAGTACAGACTGGTGTAATGAGTACAGGCTGGTGTAAAGAGAACAGGCTGGTATACTGGTGTAATGAGTACAGGCTGTGTTAATGAGTACAGACTGGTGTAATGAGTACAGGCTGGTGTAATGAGTACAAGCTGGTGTAATGAGTACAGGCGTGTAATGAGTACTGGCTGGTGTAATGAGTACAGGCTGATGTAATGAGTACAGGCTGGTGTAATGAGTACAGGCTGATGTAATGAGTACAGGCTGGTGTAATGAGTACAGGCTGGTGTAATGAGTACAGGCTGGTGTAATGAGTACTGGCATTCCACATTCCATAACATGGCATTTATTCACATTAAATTCCATTTGCCACGTATTGCAAACTGGTACCATATGCATTTATAATCATTAGTTTCATCCTCATGGCAGATCTCTAGTGCTATTATGTCAACTTCTTGTGGATTGGCAGTCATTATTTCGTTCACCTTTAGGTGTTCTTTCACCAGCACAGCAACGCCACCGCCTTTCCTAATTTTTCTGTCCCGTCTCCAAATTGAGTAGCCCCTTGGAATATGACCTCATTTAAAATAACATCTTCAAGTTTTGTCTCTGTGAGTGCAACAATGTCTGGTGTCTGCAGCTGTATTACATCACTTAACTCCAGTATCTTCGATCTCACTCCATCTATGTTAGTGTATGCAATCTTCAAGAACTTGTTCCACTCTCCTTATTCTTCACTTCCCCCTCTCTCTCTTTTGATTTTGCTGGTTTTACCTTTATGTACCACTTTACTGGTCTGCCTACCCCTATCACTTTGTAGAAAAAAGAATTGATTTCTTCTTCATTCCTGCTCTCATTTAAACGTTTTGCCTCGGCGAGGTTCAGTTTCAGCTTCTCTCTGTCTTCTTTTGAAAGATCTCGTCTTAACGACCACTCTTTCCCATCCTCATCACTTTGTAATTTTCTGGCATTCCTTAGTACTTCTTCCTTCTTCTGCTTGGCACCATTTAGGGTGATACTCAAATGTCGATCTTTCTCTTTTACGTATCTGCCTCATTCTCCTGTAGTCCCACACATTCTCTATGGTAGTAAGACCTTCTACGAGGCCAACAATTTTATCTACTACTTTTGCTTCTCCTACAGCTCTTTCTGACCTAGATGTTATCTCCTTTTCTTTGAAACCAAAAATTATCAGGGACTTACTCCGATCAACTGAGTTTTGCACCAACTTCGGATTAGATGCCAATTCCCTTTCTCACTTCCAGCCTAATGTTTGTTTTATCTTCGTTGCTGCAGTGTTTGGCTTCCTTTACTGCTTCTTCAATTTTTCCTTCTCCTTGGCCACTTGTGCATAGGTGAGTTGCATATCTTTCTTGCACTGTTCTATTCCCTGTGTAACTTCCTCCATCTGTGCTGACAAAAGCTGTTTCTCCTGTTGAATTTCCTTGCCTAACCTATTGTAGTCATTTATGTTTTAAACTACTTTAACTTCTTCCAAAGCTATTTTAAGAGTTTATTTTCTTCTTTCATGGCTTTGCAATTTGTTTCCAATTGATTTTTATCCTTGCACAAGTCTTTCACTATATCCTCAAGACATAAAACTTTGCTATTCAAATGGTCATTACTTTCTTTCAATTTACTAATTATTTCTACATAAGAGTTCACTATAGTATCTAATTTTACCAACTTGTTATGTAGATGCATACCTATCTACATGTTTTATTCACCAGAACTATGCAAGTAAGCCAGTATTGTGTCCAAACTTTACAGTGGCCACCATACACTGCATGAGAAATCACACAGCAGCCAGCAGACAATGCTATGATTACGTCACCTCCCTCACCAAAATAGCTCCTCCCAACATACTCCTGTTGCTGTTACTACACTATATACACATTGTATATACCCATGTATAAATGTGTTCACCATAGCAAACCACTAAGATAGTATGATACCTTGATACCTTGAGGTGCTTCCTGGGCTTATCGTCCCCGCGGCCCGGTCATCGACCAGGCCTCCTGGTTGCTGGACTGATCAACCAGGCTGTTGGACGCGGCTGCTTGCAGCCTGACGTATGAGTCACAGCCTGGTTGATCAGGTATCCTTTGGAGGTGCTTATCCATCAGTTCTCTTGAACACTGTGAGAAGTTTGCCAGTTATGCCCTTATGTGTAGCGGGAGCGTGTTGAACAGTCTCGGGCCCCCTGATGTTGATAGAGTTTTCTCTCAGAGTACCAGTTGCACCTCTGCTTTTCAACGGGGGTATTCTGCACATCCTGCCTGAGCAAAACAAGAGTGGCTGCCACACAGTGAGGCTACCTCGATTCTCTCCCTTCTCCCTCACCACAATTACTCCTCCCACAATACTATGCACAGTGTTTATTATCACCACACTCCTGCTGTTATCACAATACTGGTCACTAAATCCTGTAAATACATAACTGACCACAAGTTTATTTGTAAAGGAACCTAAGAAGTCATTTGAAGATTCCTAGATGGACGAAATAATGCTGTGGTGCTGTGGCTAGCGCTCTGAACATCGTGAACAGCATTGAATCACTGATATTTGAACATTGTACCAGTCATTATCACACTCAGGCTCTTCTGTAATACTGTACTATCATGGCTAAATAATACAGTTATATATATATATATATTTGACATTATTAGGCAATGTTGTGGTCACAAGCTGAACAGCAGTGTTGTGAGCTCATGCTGCGTGCGCCAGTCTTTGTTGCTCACACACTAATGAGGCTCCACACATTTAAGAAATATTTAAGAATACAGTGGTACAGGGGCAAGGTGCACGGCTGAGAGTATCCAGATCGTTGGTCCGAGTCACCCTCATGGCTCCGATTATTTTCGTTATATGACAAAGAGTGCTGGGAGACGGGACACCACGAGCGTAGCTCTCATCCTGTAACTACACTTAGGTAATTACTTAGTATTACACCCGGGAATGTGGACCACGATTTTTTTTTAAAGATGGCGTCTGTTTACAAGAGCCCTGAGGAAGCTGATGTGAACCCCATGTAGCTGCGGAGTTTTGAATGTAATGTGAAAAATACAAATACAGTACCCGGAGGCACGTAGCACACCCAAGACGTGGGCCTGCAGGCGTGTGGTGCAGTTAAAGGGTTAAAATGTTGAACAATTTGGAGGATGTTCATCCGAACAATTTCTTCGAAAGGTCAAATGTAACACAACAATGAGAGCAACAAGTTCAAGATCAACACGCCACAATGTAGGACTGAAAACAGGAATACTTTTTCACCCATAGGTTGTAAAATCATGGAACTGCCTACCCCGCCGAAGCCGTAAATGCCAAAACTCTGCTGGGTTTTAAAATACAGCTGGAAAAGATTATCAGGGCAAATATGGGGGGGGACCTTTGACAAGCTGCTGGCTTCCTGTCCTTGTCGAGGCCACTAGTATTAGTGGCCCTCAAGTAAATTTGAGTAAATGGGTGGGCCCCCAGATGATACTTGTAGCTTTAGCTCTATATGAGTGATCCCCATTTGATTCAGATTGCCATGCATAATCAGTAATTAAAGACCTAGTGACTAGGGTCTTATTCCAGTGGGCAAATTATGCTCAAGTACATTTAATTAATATTGGATCAACATCATTTGCCCAGATCTGCCCCATGGGATCATCCATTCAGCCCTAATTCATGTTATTCAACTCCCACAATGTTGTGGGAGTTGCATCCTGAGGAGGACCAGTAGTTTACTCTTGGGAGACCTCGAAACAAGCCAAAATTATTTTTTTTTACACACAGGCTTCCTGTCCCAATAAAAATTTATAATTCCTTTCATGACAAACAATACTCATTTCATAAAAGCTAGTCTGAAGATAAGTGATGTAACTATATTAAAAAAAGTCTAATTCCTTGCCATTTGTCAGTAATGAGACAACAATTCATGTTGTCGGAGACAAGAACCCTGTACTTCGGTTATCAAGATCCCCCCTTGGCCAACGTCTGAAATTCTCTCAAGATGTAACCCACAACAATTGCCTAAAGCCTGGGTACCTATTTCCTGCTAGGGTAACAGAGGCATCAGGTGTTAGGTCCTTCTAGGCCATTACTGACCTTACTTAGGATGCAACCCACAAAAGTTGCCTCACTCCTGGCTACCTATTTACTGCTAGGTAAACAGTCACCAGATGACATGAACGTGCCCAACCATTTCCGTTCTTCCCAGGGATTGAACCCATGTTCCTTTAGGTGAATTGAGGCTGCAGACCACTATGCTATAGGACCCGCCAGATGTTGTCAGAGTTACATACATAATGAGGTAAATGCATGAGAATTAAGGAATTGATGATTATATATATATATATATATA
>WNGS01001552.1:0-35751 GCA_020271785.1 Procambarus virginalis
ATAATGGAGGGGATGATATCAAACACCAAAGAGTTTTGGTATTTTACTTAAAAGACATGAGTATATATATGCATCAATGTATCAGGAATAATATATGACAATTGCTCCATTCATAGCAGAATATTCTGGAGCGCACCAATATGGTAACACCGGCAGCGCCACCTGTCAGATGTCAGCTGACTGGGACCCTCGCGATCGTGGGAACAGACTAGTACTTGTTTTCTAATTCTGTCACGATCCCCGTTTATTTAACTTTTTCCAAAACACTGTATTCAACATTCACATGGCTTACTTATGATTTCACTGGCCTCACGATCAACATCTTATTCACAATGCACTCACAGTGGCTTTTCACCGTACCAAAAGATTACTCTATTCTTAATAATATTTACTGTGAATGCACTCGCTTGATCACTGAACTTTTCTTTATATCTATACTTTCTCTTAAAGAGATATCACTGGCAATCACTTCACGTATATGATATTATTCAGTACACAGGCTTTGTCATAGATAATCAGTAATCAAATTACAGGCATATATATATATAATATATATATATATATATATATATATATATATATATATATATATATATATATATATATAAATATATATATATATATATATATATATATATATATATATATATATATATATATATATAATATATATATATTATATAAATCATGAAGATCAATACACAGGCATTTATATCAATAGATCATAGAGGTCAACACACAGGCATGTATATCAATAAATCTTGGAGATCAATACACAGGCATTTATATCAATAATCTTGGAGATCAATACACAGGCATTATATCAATAAATCTTGGAGATCAATACACAGGCATTTATATCAATAGATCATAGAGATCAACACACAGGCATTTATATCATAAATCATGGAGATCAATACACAGGCATTTATATAGTAAATCATGGAGATCAATACACTGGCATTTATATCAATAGATCATAGAGATCAATACTCAGGCATTTATATCAATAAATCTTGGAGATCAATACACAGGCATTTATATCAACAAATTCTAGGCTCATAGCCTAACACCAATATCTGGTTTACTACCAATATATATAATAATAATAATCACAGGAAATAATAATAGTCACAGTAAATTCTTGATGAATCTTGGTGCTTGCACACACCCACACATAGATATATATGTAAACTGATACTGTGAGCGCTCTGGGTAGCCTCACCACACACTGTGCTCTCTGTGACTTAGACTCAAGTGAGACTTGCTCACGACATATAAAATATCCTGACAAGAAAATATATAGCTAACTAAAGGGGAAATGGGAGGGTAACTGTAAACACCTACTTCACCTATCCTAGGATGACAGTTGGTTGTAGCTCCTGGTCCAGGCTCTCGCCTCGTTCACCATCCAGAAACACAAGCCCACGCCTTAGGATGTCGCGTCTCGCCGCTTCTGTACACCAGCTGTGCGTCCGTGCTCCTTCCTCTACAGTACGTCGCAGGGTGAAGTCGGTCTCCTGGCCGTCAACTTTCCTCCCAACTACGGCAGCCAGCCTACGTCTCGGCGGTCGTCGCACGTTTCCAATTAGTCCTTGTCACTGTACTCCCAGAGGAACTGCCTCTCACCACTACAAAGTCACTGTGAAGTTATCAGCCGTCCCAGACGATACTGCTTAAGCTCCACACGCACAGCACCCGACTTCAGAGCACTTGAAGCTCACAACACTGTCAATTCCCTCGTCGTCTAGATATATCGCTAGGTATTTGGGAAGACTTCTCGACGTGCTTGCATCCAACTGTTGACTCGTAGGGTTCCACGAAGGTGGGGTTACTGTCAAACTTGACAGGATCGTCGATCACACGTTCAACCTGGTTGACAAGGCGGTCAACCCGGTCCACTCACGGTGGATTGGCCGGCCACTAAGCTGTCTCTTATACTGGTGAACTGCCAAGGACGTCACACGTCGATGCCCGGCCCACTTCTTGCAACGCACCTGTCCCTGAGCACTTGTTGCTCAATATTCTGTCAATTCCTTATCTGAGCCACATCTGGGTTGCAGGAAGACCTCACAGAGTGCGCGCCACAACTGGAGACGCTTACATTCCACCGGAGTTCGGTAAATCCGTCACTCTGACAGGATGACCGATCGCGCGTCCTACCTCTCGGACGTGTCGTGAAAGACTGATATCGCCACGGCGCCAACACGGCCGGACCCCATGCCTATGTGACGTCACTTTTTCCAAAGTCGGTTTTCATTGGCTCCCAGTGCCATGTCGCTGACGGTGACCAATCTGGCGCCACTGACGTCACACAGTTTTGGCGGGGAGAACAGACTCGCCAGCGCCATATTGGCTCCCTAAAGGGCCTATCCCACAGGCCAAAATGTTCTTATTTCACAATTTCTCGGCTCTTCGAGAATACTGTTCTCTCCCACATATGTTCAATTGATGCCTGCAATGTAGAGAACGCTCGGGAATAGTGGACATGACTCTTACAGCGGGCGTGGGAGAATTAGAAGGGGGGGAACACCGTCACAATATATATATATATATATATATATATATATATAGTATATATATATATATATATATAATATATATATATTATATATATATTATCCCATCCCCTATATTATATATATGATGAGATATATATATTAGATAGAGATATATATTTATATATTATATAATATATATATAATATATATATATATTAATATATATATATATATATTTATTATATATATACAAACATATATATATGCATGTCTCGTTGAATATGACAGCATATTCCGTATTTACTATTTTCTGATTTAGGGCTTCTACCCCTCTTAATAATGCTTTTGTATCAGGGTTTAGCTGGAAAAGGAGTTCACCAAAAGTCATGATGCTTTCAAGGTGAAGAAAAGAATTGAATAACTGAAGTATATATTTCACTTGTTATAAAATTGCAGAATGTTTCGAGCCTTCATGGTTCATTCTCAAGTGATAAGAAATTACAGATCACATTAGATTTATACCAGTACAGGGTCAGGTGAGAAAACAAGAAGAATAAAGGAAATGGTCAATGGATAAATAGGGGACAAGAAGGGGATAAATAGGGGACAAATAGGGGATAATATGGGACGAAGCACATACAAAGATTAATCAGGTGTAATAGGCCTATTATGAGCAGTGTGTTTTGTGTTGCATCGTTATGTTCCAGCCTTCTTCTTACTCTCATAGTTGGTAGAGTAAATAGTTCCGTGATTTGGGTATTCATGGTAGGTTCTTATATTCTTATGTGGATTGCTTCAAGAATTTGTAATCTTCTTACATCTTGGGTTTTGTCTATTATACAAATGTTTTTATTCAGCATTTCTCTTGTTAGGGGATCTCATGGGCTTGTCTCATTTGATTCCTTGGGGCACCGGATTGAAGATGACAGGTCAAGTGCCTCATCAGCTTGGTCGACGTCATACCTATGTACTTCGATTGCAGGTTACATCCTTCGTGGGGGCAGGTGTACATGTATACAACGCTTGACTGCTGTAAAAGGTTCTCCGTTGGCTTCGGCTGTTTTTAATAAGGATGTCCATAGTCTTCTTTGTTTTATAGAATATGATCAAGTCTATGTATGTTTTGGTTAGGAATAGTGCTTTTTATTCCTTACGAATTATTTTCTTCATAATTCTTTCTTCTTTTTATGTTCACTGTGCATAGTTGATTTGTAGTATAATTTTATTGAAGGTGCTATGGTTTCCGTTCTAGGTTCAGGATTGTACCATGGGTCCAGGTGTCTTCTTATGGCAGTGTTTATTTCTGTGTTGCTATATCCATTGTTCACCAATACCTGAGTTATTCTTTCAAACTCTCTACTCACAATACTCCATTCGGAGCAGTGTGTAAGCGCTCGAAGAATATAAGCATTGAGAACACTGGTTTTGTATCTTTGGGGGCACTCACTCTTACCGTTCAGGAATAATCCTATGTTGGTAGGCTTTGTATATACGTTGGTGCTTAAAGAGATTCCTGTTTTGTTACTAGTACGTCCAAGAACGGCAGACTGTTATTTTCCCTATTTTCATTTGTAAATCGGAGTACTGACTCTCTATCTAGACGGTTTTTAGATCAATTAGTTCGTCTGATTCTTTTACTATGACGAATAGGTCATCTACATAACGGCAGTATACAGTTGGTTTTTGTCTGCTACTGAAGACTCTGTCTTCGATGGTTCCCATATAAAAATTTGCAAATAACACTCCTAAAGGGGATCCCATTGCTACTCCGTTTATTTGTAGATACATGTCTCCTTGAGGACTGATGAAAGGGGCTTCCTTTGTACATGCCTCGAGAAGACTCTTCAAGTGTGGCTCGGGTATGTCTAATTTGGGGATGCTCTCGTCTCTGTATACTCTGTCCAGTATCATTCCGATGGTTGTGTCGACTGGGACGTTGGTGAATAGGGATTCGACGTCCAGGGAAGCAATGATTCCAACGGGCTGTGTAGTTTTGATTAATTCTAGGAAATCTGCTGATGATTGTAGACTATAGTTGCTTGGAGTGTATCTAGTTAGGAGTTCGTTAAGTTTTTTGCCAGGTGATAGATTGGAGTTGGTATTTGGCTGATTATTGGGTGTAGTGGGTTACCTGGTTTGTGTGTCTTAACATTGCCATAGGTATATCCTATGCCATAGTCGCCTTGGAGTTTAGTTAAATGAACACTACCTTTCTTTGCGTTGATTGCAGTAATAGTTTTGTTCACTTTGCGAAGTGACAGACAGAATATTTTCAGACCATTTATAAAGACTTTTCTGCAGGTGTTGATGATTGCTGTTAACCGTCCAGTGTGATAGTTCACTGTGAGCAGTGGACCCGGCAGGGCGGTGGAGCTGACAGACGGGCAGATTCGGTGGAGCTGACAGACGGGCAGATTCGGTGGAGCTGACAGACGGGCAGATTCAGTGGAGCTGACAGACGGGCAGATTCGGTGGAGCTGACAGACGGGCAGATTCGGTGGAGCTGACAGACGGGCAGATTCGGTGGAGCTGACAGACGGGCAGATTCAGTGGAGCTGACAGACGGGCAGATTCGGTGGAGCTGACAGACGGCCGGAGTGGTGTTCAAGAAAGGCAGATAACATACACACACACACACACACACACACAACACACACACACACACACACACACACACACACACACACACACACACACACACACACACTCGCTCTGCTGTGATAGAATCGAGCTACTGTTTGACGTTTAATTGAGAGAGAGAGAGAGAGAGAGAGAGAGAGAGAGAGAGAGAGAGAGAGAGAGAGAGAGAGAGAGAGAGAGAGAGAGAGAGAGAGAGAGAGCTGATTGTTAAAATTATTTGTAGGAACAACTGTACTGAGTGGTGTATATATTTTTCTGTTAAATAAAGAACAAAATTACATATATCTGTGTGTATACTTTCCCTACGTAATTAGAGTGTAGAGTGAGAAGGAGGCGTCTGGCTATTGTGGCAGAGGATAAACAGAGCTGATTAAATACCTGGATGTAAGGGAGACGAGGGTGGGAAGTCACACAGCGAGAGCGGCCCGCATGGGCTAACCGAAAATGACCATGCTGCGAGCATTCCCTCCTCAGCATTGGCTAGAGTCGCACCATTGCAGGATGTGTGTGTCCTGCTCTCTCTCTCTCTCTCTCTCTCTCTCTCTCTCTCTCTCTCTCTCTCTCTCTCTCTCTCTCTCTCTCTCTCTCTCTCTACACAGCTAAGTGGCCGTTGACTGGGAGGATGAGTGGATGGATGTCTAACTGCTGGGTGATTTGATCTCCTCCCTCATCTCTGCGTGTGAAAGGTGTTTATTCTTTTTTCCTTCAAGAGAGAGAACTAATACATATTTGTTCTCTCTCAACCTCTATGTTAGTGTAAGGTATACATCATCGCTGCTAAGCTCCTACCTTTCCCCACACACTTCCCTGCCCCAGCACTTAATACATTATGACAAATATCATAGGGCGGGGCTTAAACTTTCTCGGAGAACAGGGAGGAGCTTGATGATGATAATGATGATGATTGGTCATTGCTCACATAGGAGTGCTCATCGCATAGGAAGGGAGGAAAAGAGGAGGAGAAGGAGCCAATTTCTTCCCCTTTCTCATACGGATTGCCAATCACTCTGTTTCCATATAGTTTTATTCCAAAACTTTCCTGTTGACGTAGCCCACCCCTAAATATTATACCTGGAAGTTTGTGACAGCTATTATCAAGGGCTGTTAAACTCACCTGTAGACGCTGTCCACCCCTAATTATCGACTTGAGAATAGTCCTGGACGTGACCGAAACGTCATCGTCCCTTCACTTTCTAGTGTGTGGTTCGGTCAACACCCCTAATTATTTTTCCTGGAAGTTTGTGACACCTATTATCAAGGGTTGTCATAAACTCTCATATACCCTTTGGTCAACACACTCCATTTTCATCCTGAATTGACATACACTATTCCTATTGTAACAAAACGTCTACTCTTTCTCATTTATATATCTTTCATCTTATATACCTACTCTCCTTACATCTCTTAACCCTTTTTACACTCACTTTAACTCCTGAAAAACTCATGGGTGGAGCAAAAATCACCTGCGCGCCGGAGGCGTTGCCCCCCGTGATGATGGCGGTCCCCCTCCCCCTTGTGCCAGAAGTGATGCCTTCCGCCCCACCTGGAACATATGCTGAGGACGGTGTTCCAGGTGGGGGGCATTGCTTGCGGCATAAATCTTCCTACTTATAAGGACTACCAACATACCGTCCCAATTACTGTATTTAGATTACCAACGTTACATCCCACTTCCTGTATTTGGAAAACCAACGTAATGTCACATTTAATGTACTTGGACTACAAACGTAATGTCCCACTTATTGTATTTGGACTACGAATGCAACGTTCTACTTGATGTATTTGGATTACCAATGTAGCGTCTCACTTACGGCATTTGGACTACCAATGTAACGACCTACTTGCTGAACTTGGACTACCAATGTAACATCCCACTTACTGTATTGTGACTACCAACGTCACATAACAGTTACTGTATTTGGGATATCAACGTATCGTCCTACTTGTGGTATTTGGGTTAACAGCGTAACGACCAAAATACCGTATTTGGACTACCAACGTAACGTTCCACCTGTTATATTTGGACTACCAACGTTATATCCCGCTTACTGTATTTGAACTATAAACGTTACCTCCCACTTTATTTATAGCCCGGGCTATATTATTGCCCGAAATACAATGCGTATTAGTGGCATACCATAATCATACCAACATCAGTTTTATAATACTTAATATTTTTGTTTTTAATATAACAAATGCTTCAAAGTTTGGTATTTTAAAGTGAATTAAATATATAACAAATTATCATGACAATATAGGCCTAATGGAGAGTTTTCATATGACATAATTAGCAAAATATACAGTTACACCTTCAACAAATTCTTTACTGAAGATAATATAAAATAATAATCAGTATTTTTATCTGGGTGTAACTTTAGCAAGAGAGAAAAAGGCTCCGCCAGGAGTTGAACCTGAGTCTGCCACTTTAGAGGCGGCCGTGCTGACCGCTGCACCACAGAGCCGGGCTCTGGAGTTATTATGTTTATTATATAAATGTTGCAGACAAAATTTTTATATAAAAAATGTCAATGATCATAAGTTATAAGATGCGACGGCAAGTAATACAATACATGTTATGACAGAGTTAGAATACATTGTGTGGCAGTAAGTATTATAAGACAAGGTGTGACAGTATTAAACTACAGATGAGTCAGTAAGTATTTCATGCAAGGTGTGGCAAAAAGTTTTACAAAACAAGGAGCAGCAGTGTTACAACACAAGGTGAAGTGCTAAGTATTACCGGACAACGTGTGGCAGTGTTACAATATAAGGTGGGGCAGTGTTATAATACCAAGTGTGGCAGTAAGTGGTTACAATACAAGGTGTGTCGGTGTTACAATACAAGGTGTGTCGGTGTTACAATACAAGGTGTGTCGGTGTTACAATACAAGGTGTGTTGGTGTTACAATACAAGGTGTGTCGGTGTTACAATACAAGGTGTGTCGGTGTTACAATACAAGGTGTGGCAGTGTTGCAATCCAAAGGGTGGCAGTGTTACAATACAAGTTCTGGTAGTAGGTGCCACAGTAAAAGGTGTCGAAGTAAGTGTTTCAATACAAGTTTTGACAGCAAGAATTACAATACAAGATGTGGCGGTAAGTGTTACAATTCAAAGTGTTGCAATATTACTTCATTTGGACTACCAACGTAACGACCCACTTACTGTATTTAGACTACCAAAGTATCCTACGAACATCAGTTTTACAATATTTGTTATTTTTGTTTTTTAATAGAACAAATGCTTTAATGTTTGCTATTTCAAATTGAATTGAATGAATAAAAAATTATCGTGACAATGTAGGCCTAATGGAGTTTTTTATTCGCTATAATTAGCTGTATATACTTTTACACATATTGCAAGTACTTTATTGAAAATAATGTAAAACAGTAATCAGTAAATTTATCTGGAGAGAAAAATAGTTTTACAATCCAAGGTTTAGCAGTAAGTGTTACAATACAAGGTGTGGCAGTAAGTGTTACAATGCAAAGTGCAGCAGTATTAAAATACAAGACGTGGGAGTATGTGTTGAAATGCAAGATGTGATGGTGTTACAGTACAAGGTGTGGCAGTTAGTCTTACAATACAAGTTGAAGCATTGTTACAATACAAGGCGACATGTCCTTAGAGTGGCCCCGCCCAAGATGGGGGAGGACCGTCGCGGCGACGCAACAGTGTTTAAAGAGATGTCGGATGGAGAAGTTTTATTTTCTGTGAATACCTTTAATTATGTTTTGTTAGGAAAACGTTTATTATGGCATGCTGAAGGATTTGCAGGTTTGTGTAGGAGAAGTGCAACGTTTGTGTGGGAAGAACTGCAGCGTTTATGTGCGAGAACTGCAGCGTTTATGTGGGAGAACTGCAGCGTTTATGTGGGGAGAACTGCAGCGTTTATGTGGGGAGAACTGCAGCGTTTATGTGGGAGAACTGCAACGTTTGTGTGGGGAGAACTGCAGCGTTTATGTGGGAGAACTGCAGCGTTTATGTGGGGAGAACTGCAGCGTTTATGTGGGGAGAACTGCAGCGTTTATGTGGGAGAACTGCAACGTTTGTGTGGGGAGAACTGCAGCGTTTATGTGGGAGAACTGCAACGTTTGGGTTGAAGAATTACAACGGTTTATCTGGAAGAAGTCAGCGAGAGAACTTCATACCAGAGAAGAAGTGTATGCTGAACTCTGAGTGTGAGCTGAAACTCATAGTGGGAGCTAAACTGCAAGGTGGTTCAGGACTTCAAGTTGAGGAGTGGAATTTCAGAAACAGAGAATCTTCGAGTAGTGTAGGGAGCTACACGTCGTTTGTGTGAAGCGTTTGGAGAGAGCTTCATTGACCTTTAAGGAAGACTTCATTGCAGCTGATTGGAGGAAGTACAGGAGTACCTTACAGAATATTTTGAGGTCCCAGATGATGATTGTAGTAGGGGACCCCGAGTAATGGAACAGAAGATCACATGGACCTTGAGGTTTAATGGAGTGCTTGATTGTGGTTTTGCCATGAAAGGCGTAGTGCAAGGTGAGAGATTTATGCTTTTTGTAGAGTAGGAAATATGTGAATATTTTTATTGTGCCGTGTATTGCAGCCTAAAGCAGTGAAGGGAGCAGAAGGTTGTAAGCCGAAGTTTAAGTAGCAGCCTGATACAATTATAGGTTGGAGACATAAGGCGATATTGGAGTGTTATCAGTTGATAACAGCCTAAGAGGTTGTATTGTTTTATAATTTTTCATGTATCTGTACTGTGTGTGTTATATTGTATTAAATGTTGTATGGTTAGATGGCTTTTGCTCTTGTCCTGGTGAGGCTTCCTGGCTAGAGAGAGAGAGAGAGAGAGAGAGAAAGACACGGATATAACTTGGGTGATAGTGGACTATAACTAAAGGGGATTGAGAGATCATCCCACAGTAAGAAGAGTGCGGGGAGTCACGGCAGCTCATGAGCGGGTAGTACACATGACAACTAGGCAGTGTGAGCCGAACCCCTGAATAAAGTTGATGCTGAACCTATCTCCCAGACCCAGACGCTTACCAAGGTGATCTAAATAATTGCAAGCATTCCAGTGTTTATTACTGGTCGACTGACGGTAGCGGGAGTGTGGCTGCCGAGGTCGGCTGTTTGTTCTGTCAGGGAGTGATTGGGACCTCTGTTCGACGGTAAGCGAATATCAGGTTGGCTTTAATAACCAAGTTTCATTGCAGGTATAAAGAGACCTCTCCCAAATCCCTTCCAACCCCCCTGATATGTGTCAGTAAGTGTTACAAAACATGGTCTGGCAGTAAGTTTATAAAACACGGTCTAGCAGTTAGGGTTTCAATACAATGTGTGGCAATAAGTGTTACAATAGACGATGTGGCAGTGTTACTGTATTTGCAGTACGAACGTAACGTGTCACTTACTGTATTTGGACTACCAATGTAACGGCCAATATTCTATATTTGGACCATCATGTGAACGTTTCAATTACTGTATATGGACTACATATGTAAGGTACCACTTATTGAATTTGGACTACCAACGTTACGTCCCACTTAGAGTAATTGGACTACCAACGTAACGTACCAACATCAGTTTTACAATATTTATTAATATTTTTTTAATGGTACAAATACTTCTGATGACAGTGTACTGAGGGCTTTCTTCATCTCCCTCTCATCACTTACGTTTCCCTTGAACTCATCAGACTCTGTGTTGACTCATTCTCTTTCAACGGTAAATTCTTCTCTCAAACTTTCGGTGTCGCTATGGGTTCCCCTCTCTCNACACAGGCATGTATATCAATAAACTGGAGATCAATACACAGGCATTTATATCAATAAATCTTGGAGATCAATACACAGGCATTTATATCAATAAATCTTGGAGATCAATACACAGGCATTTATATCAATAGATCATAGAGATCAACAACAGGCATTTATATCAATAAATCATGAGATCAATACACAGGCATTTATATCAGTAAATCATGGAGATCAATACACAGGCATTTATATCAATAGATCATAGAGATCAATACACAGGCATTTATATCAATAAATCTTGAGATCAATACACAGGCATTATATCAACAAATCTAGGCTCATAGCCTAACACCAATATCTGGTTTACTACCAATATATTATAATAATAATAATCACAGGAAATTAATAATAGTCACAGTAAATTCTTTGATGAATCTGGTGCTTGCACACACCCACACATAGATATATATGTAAACTGATACTGTGAGCGCTCTGGGTAGCCTCACCACACACAGTGCTCTCTGTGACTTAGACTCAAGTGAGACTTGCTCACGACATATAAAATATCCTGACAAGAAATATATAGCTAACTAAAGGGAAATGGGAGGGTAACTGTAAACACCTACTTCACCTATCCTAGGATGACAGTTGGGTTGTAGCTCCTGGTCCAGGCTCTCGCCTCGTTCACCATCCAGAAACACAAGCCACGCCTTAGGATGTCGCGTCTCGCCGCTTCTGTACACTGCAGGTCCGTGCTCCTTCCTCTACAGTACGTCGCAGGGTTGAAGTCGGTCTCCTGGCCGTCAACTTTCCTCCCAACTACGGCAGCCAGCCTACGTCTCGGCGGTCGTCGCACGTTTCCCAATTAGTCCTTGTCACTGTACTCCCAGAGGAACTGCCTCTCACCACTACGAAGTCACTGTGAAGTTATCAGCCGTCCCAGACGATACTGCTTAAGCTCCACACGCACAGCACCCGACTTCAGAGCACTTGAAGCTCACAACACTGTCAATTCCCTCGTCGTCTAGATATATCGCTAGGTATTTGGAAGACTTCTCGACGTGCTTGCATCCAACTGTTGACTCGTAGGGTTCCACGAAGGTGGGGTTACTGTCAAACTTGACAGGATCGTCGATCACACGTTCAACCTGGTGACAAGGCGGTCAACCCGGTTCACTCACGGTGGATTGGCCCGGCCACTAAGCTGTCCCTTATACTGGTGAACTGCCAAGGACGTCACACGTCGATGCCGGCCCACTTCTTGCAACGCACCTGTCCCTGAGCACTTGTTGCTCAATATTCTGTCAATTCCTTATCTGAGCCACATCTGGGTTGCAGGAAGACCTCACAGAGTGCGCGCCAACAACTGGAGACGCTTACATCCACCGGAGTTCGGTAAATCCGTCACTCTGACAGGATGACCGATCGCGCGTCCTACCTCTCGGACGTGTCGTGAAAGACTGATATCGCCACGGCGCCAACACGGCGGACCCCCATGCCTATGTGACGTCACTTTTTCCAAAGTCGGTTTCATTGGCTCCCAGTGCCACGTCGCTGACGGTGACCAATCTGGCGCCACTGACGTCACACAGTTTTGGCGGGAGAACAGACTCGCCAGCGCCATATTGGCTCCCTAAAGGGCCTATCCCACAGGCCAAAATGTTTATTTCACAAATTTCTCGGCTCATCGAGAATACTGTTCTCTCCCACATATGTTCAATTGATGCCTGCAATGTAGAGAACGCTCGGGAATAGTGGACATGACTCTTACAGCAGGCGTGGGAGAATTAGAAGGGGGGGAACACCGTCACATACCCCTCCCCTTAAAATAAGAGTCATGTCTGGTTAGTGCATGCGGGACAACGCATCTGCGACTACGTTGTCCTTTCCACTGAAAATCTTGGCTTCCAGCCAGTATTGCAGCCGCCAATGTGTGACACTCCTCATGTGTCTGCAGACCGTCTTCAAGGTCATCCTGGCGTCCACTGCTTACCTATACGGACCGAGGGCTCCACACCTCACGTCCGTTCACCAGCTGGAACTGTGAGAAGTTTAACGGTTCTGCCACTGCTTTGCGAATGGCCAACAAAACAGGGTCCGCTGTCTCTTCCACTCGTCTTCCTGCTCTACGCAGAACATTCTCAGAGTGTCTCTGAGGTGGAGTGGATCTTCCGACCGCCCCCTTCGACTGCGATCGGTAGGGCGACGACCGAATCTGCATCACTCCCGTTTATCACTGTTCGTCTGACACACTCAGACCGGAACATATTTCCACTGTCAGCCTGATTTTCCCTGGGCCTCCTCACCCAGAGAAAAGATGTTGTAGTTGCCCAGCCACTTCTCTCGACGTCGAACGTCGCATCGTGGTCACCCTAGGTGACCCGCAGAGTCAACAGCGTGCAACGGACTCAACACTGCCGCTCTGCACTTGGCTGGCAACGCTACTTGCCTCTCGTACCTGGAGAGGCTTTTCCGACCTCCATCCTTACAGGTTTACACTGTCTTATAATATGCCTTCTTGCCTGTTAAAGTGAGTAGCTTTCTCGGGACCAATACGTCCTCCTTTGACCTTACAAATCAACTTGGGGAATTCTGCCTGCTGCACCTCCTCGAGACGAGTGCGATCCACCCAGGAGAACCGGTGAGGGTCACCTGTACCTCACCATCTGGGCTGCCTTCGCCCTCCACTCGCTCTCCTGGTTCCATGACGAGGTGATCATTTCCAGGCCGTCGGTCGTCTCCTCGTCGGCCTTATCAGATCCACGTCCTCCTTGTCCTTCGCGCTGCCTCGGAATCATAGCACAGACAGGGAACGCCTCCATGGCGATTCCTTTCTCGTCCCCACAGGCGTCGAACACTTCGCCTTTCTTCTCTAGGTGCTCCAAGCACTCCTCGTCCTTCACGAGGTTCGGTAGGACACGTCCTCCACATGCGTCATTTCCCAAAATGACCTGTGCCTCCCTCGTGGGCATCGTCGCACAGACCCCCACTACTAGGGTTTGGCATCCATAAACCGAACTCAGGGTTACCTGGTGTAGGGGCATCTGCACTGGGCCTCCCACAGTGGTCACACTTGCCTCACCTACACATTTCTCGTGACACTCAGGGAAAAGGGTTCTGCTCACCAGGGTAAATTCCGCCCCAGTATCTCTCAGCATCATTACCGGGATGGGGTCTGCGTCCCCCACCCTTACAGTTCCCTCACGCACGAACGGGTTAGCCTCCTTCTTACGTACGGGTCCATCCCGCACTCCTTCGGCTAACTGGTCCTCTACCCGTACAAAAGCAACGTAACCCCGCTGCTTAGGACGTTTGCATTCGCGCGCCATGTGTCCTATTAACCCGCAGTTGAAACAGCGGATCCTTCTTCTTCCGCGGACTTCTCTTGCGCCTTCCAAAGACTCATGCTCAGCATCTCCGGCCGTGACGATAACAAGATCTCTTGAGCTCTCCCTCGGTGATTTCTTCGGCGGTTCCACAGCACTCTTCTGTCCTCTGCTGTCTCCACTTGAGGGGTAGGACTTAGGATAACTCGGTCCTGTCCTCCAACCGTCCGACCTTCTATTATTCCTCCCATAACTGGAGAATGCGGGCGGTCGGTGCTGTCCCTCTCGACATGGACGTAAAGCTTCCTCTAGCATGTCTGCTCGATCGGCTGCGGCTCGCGGGTCCTTGATGTCCGCTTCCTTTACTCTCACCCTAATCTCGGGAGAGAGCACGGACATGAACTTTTCCATGACCATTAGCCTCTTGATCTGTTCAGCCGATCTTGCTCCTTCCGACTCCAGCCATTTCAAGAATTTCCTTTCCATGTCCCTCGCCGTCTCCGCATACGATTTTCCTGGCGATCGGGTACATTCTCTAAACCTTTTCCTATAGCACTCCGGCGTCAGCTTGAACGAATGGAGCACGGCCCGTTTTACTGCATCATAGTTGGTACATTCCTGGAGATCGAGCATATTGTAAGCTTCACGAGCTTCACCAGTGAGCCTTCCCTGAACTAGCTCCGCCCACTCTGCCCTCGGCCACTTCTTCAACGTAGCGACCCTCTCAAAGTGATCGAAGAATCCCTCAGCCTCATCAGGCACGAAGACTGGCAAATCCCTCTCTCTCACTCGGCGGTCTTCCTGCTGTTGTGGTGGGGCAGGTGGAGCTAGTCTTAGCTCAACTCGCCTCAGCTCAACCTCTAACTGCTTCATCCTAGCTTCGTGCTCGCGCTCTACTCGTCTCAGATGTGCCTCGTGCTCTTCCCTGCGCACCTGTGCTTCTCTTTCTGCTTCTTCACGCTTCAGCTGTGCTTCGCGTTCACGCTCTTCCCTGCGCCGCTGTAATTCCAGCTGCAGCTTCATTATTTCCAGCTTAAGGCTGCGCCTGCTGCCGCTGGATCCCCGGCTGCTGCCACCGATACTCAGGTTCTCTCCTCTACTGGCAGGTGTCTGTGGCCGCTCCTCTCCTAAGGCTTCATCACGTGCCTTGAGCTGTGCCATGAACTCAAGTCTTCTTTCTCCCACTTTGGAAGCTCTCAACTTGATCCCAAAGTGGTCGGCGATCGTTTGCAGCTGTGCCTTGGTGCACTCCTTCAGTACTTGCTCGTCTCTCACGTCGATAAACCTGGCTACTTTATCATCCTCCATCTTGTGACAATGAGTGAAAACCTAGGCCTGATATTTAATACCACAATTACAACCTTGATCTTGCTCTTAATCCTGGCAAGGTCGCCAATGTCGGGGTTTCACGGTTCTCGTTAGTGAAGGGTTAAAGCAAAGGTAGACTGGATCTCCTTTCCAGGTGGTTGCTCCGACAATAACCCTTACTCACCGTCGTTCTGCGGGTCTTCCCTCGATTCTCTAGGCTCCACTGCTCGCCCCGGAGAGTACCCCAGTCGATCTCGCAACCGGCCTTAAATTGCAAGATGAGTGGGGGCACAGATCGTTCCCTCAATCTGTGGCCCACCCCAACACAGAACTCTTACACAGCCTTTAAGGTCGCCAACTGGTGTTTTTAGGTGTCCAGTAACACTGCAGTGGTGAGGTGTATTGTGGTAATTGTGGTAAGAGCAAATTCCAGTAATATGGTATCAGGCAGGTCACTCTGCTTTACTTCATTACACGGTCACAAGATAAATGGAGGGGATGATATCAAACACCAAAGAGTTTTGGTATTTTACTTAAAAGACAATGAGTAATATATATGCATCAATGTATCAGGAATAATATATGACAATTGCTCCATTCATAGAATAATATTCTGGAGCGCACCAATATGGTAACACCGGCAGCTCCACCTGTCAGATCTCAGCTGACTGGGACCCTCGCGATCGTGGGAACAGACTAGTACTTGTTTTCTAATTCTGTCACGATCCCCGTTTATTTAACTTTTTCCAAAACACTGTATTCAACATTCACATGGCTTACTTATGATTTCACTGGCCTCACGATCAACATCTTATTCACAATGCACTCACAGTGGCTTTTCACCGTACCAAAAGATTACTCTATTCTTAATAATATTTACTGTGAATGCACTTGCTTGATCACTGAACTTTTCTTTATATCTATACTTTCTCTTAAAGAGATATCACTGGCAATCACTTCACGTATATGATATTATTCAGTACACAGGCTTTGTCATAGATAAATCAGTAATCAAATTACAGGCATATATATATATATATATATATATATATATATATATATATATATATATATATATATATATATATATATATATATATATATATAAATCATGAAGATCAATACACAGGCATTTATATCAATAGATCATAGAGGTCAACACACAGGCATGTATATCAATAAATCTTGGAGATCAATACACAGGCATTTATATCAATAAGTCTTGGAGATCAATACACAGGCATTTATATCAATAAATCTTGGAGATCAATACACAGGCATTTATATCAATAGATCATAGAGATCAACACACAGGCATTTATATCAATAAATCATGGAGATCAATACACAGGCATTTATATCAGTAAATCAAGGAGATCAATACACTGGCATTTATATCAATAGATCATAGAGATCAATACGCAGGCATTTATATTAATAAATCTTTGAGATCAATACACAGGCATTTATATCAACAAATTCTAGGCTCATAGCCTAACACCAATATCTGGTTTACTACCAATATATATAATAATAATAATCACAGGAAATTAATAATAGTCACAGTAAATTCTTTGATGAATCTTGGTGCTTGCACACACCCACACATAGATATATATGTAAACTGATACTGTGAGCGCTCTGGGTAGCCTCACCACACACAGTGCTCTCTGTGACTTAGACTCAAGTGAGACTTGCTCACGACATATAAAATATCCTGACAAGAAAATATATAGCTAACTAAAGGGGAAATGGGAGGGTAACTGTAAAAACCTACTTCACCTATCCTAGGATGACAGTTGGGTTGTAGCTCCTGGTCCAGGCTCTCGCCTCGTTCACCATCCAGAAACACAAGCCCACGCCTTAGGATGTTGCGTCTCGCCGCTTCTGTACACTTCCGCTTCTGTGCAGGTCCGTGCTCCTTCCTCTACAGTACGTCGCAGGGTTGAAGTCGGTCTCCTGGCCGTCAACTTTCCTCCCAACTACGGCAGCCAGCCTACGTCTCGGCGGTCGTCGCACGTTTCCCAATTAGTCCTTGTCACTGTACTCCCAGAGGAACTGCCTCTCACCACTACAAAGTCACTGTGAAGTTATCAGCCGTCCCAGACGATACTGCTTAAGCTCCACACGCACAGCACCCGACTTCAGAGTACTTGAAGCTCACAACACTGTCAATTCCCTCGTCGTCTAGATATATCGCTAGGTATTTGGAAGACTTCTCGACGTGCTTGCATCCAACTGTTGACTCGTAGGGTTCCACGAAGGTGGGGTTACTGTCAAACTTGACAGGATCGTCGATCACACGTTCAACCTGGTTGACAAGGCGGTCAACCCGGTCCACTCACGGCGGATTGGCCCGGCCACTAAGCTGTCCCTTATACTGGTGAACTGCCAAGGACGTCACACGTCGATGCCCGGCCCACTTCTTGCAACGCACCTGTCCCTGAGCACTTGTTGCTCAATATTCTGTCAATTCCTTATCTGAGCCACATCTGGGTTGCAGGAAGACCTCACAGAGTGCGCGCCAACAACTGGAGACGCTTACATTCACCGGAGTTCGGTAAATCCGTCACTCTGACAGGATGACCGATCGCACATCCTACCTCTCAGACGTGTCGTGAAAGACTGATATCGCCACGGCGCCAACACGGCCGGACCCCCATGCCTATGTGACGTCACTTTTTCCAAAGTCGGTTTTCATTGGCTCCCAGTGCCATGTCGCCAATCAGTTTCAATCAATCACAAAGGTCAACAAGTTGATTGAAACTGTGAATGCCAAGAAATCCGGACTCCACCTGCCAAAGATTATTGGAGAATATAAACCTGGATATGCGTATGGAAACGTCAAGACGCATAAGCCTGGAAACCCACTTCGGCCAATTATCAGCCAGATACCCACACCCACGTACAGACTGGCGAAACGACTCAACGGCTTACTGACTCCTTATGTCCCGTGCAACTTCAGCCTGAAATCCCCGAAGGAATTTGTTGACTTACTGCGGGGAACACGGGCTACAGGGATAAGAGCATTGTTGGACGTAGAATCACTGTTCACCAACGTACCTGTGGATGAAACAATCGGGATGATAGTGGACCGAGTGTATCGAGACCCGGCCTGTACTCCCCTTGACATGCCAGAAAATATCCTGAGGAAACACTCCAAGCTTGTACTAAGGAGGCACCCTTCTTGAGCCCGGATGGGCACATGTATAAGCAAGTAGATGGGGTCGCTATGGGTTCTCCCCTAGGCGTCCTGTTTGCAAACTTCTACATGGGTACTATTGAGGAAAAAGTCTTAGTCGACTTGAACTTGAAACCGGCCATATACTGCAGGTATGTTGACGACATTTTCACACAGGTACCTGATGTCAGACATCTGCAGGAGCTGAAAGAAGCGTTTGAGCAGAATTCTGTGTTACGTTTCACTTACGAGATGGAGAAGGATGGGAAGCTGCCCTTTCTAGATGTAACAGTCATGGAAAGGAGCGGAGGTTTCCACACTGCAGTCTACACTAAGGAAACAAACATAGGAATGTGCCTAAATGCCAACAGTGACTGCCCAGATAGGTACAAGAGGAGTGTTGTTAACGCTTATGTCGACCGTGCTCTCAGCCACAGCTCAGAATGGAAGCAAGTCGACGAAGAACTCTGTAGAGTAAGGCAGGTCCTAGTCAACAACGGCTTCTCCAATGGTTTCATTGAAGACATCATAAGAAGGAAAGTGAAACGCCATGCAACCTCTGAAGATACAACTAACACAACACCTATACCCCCTATTAGACTATTTTACAGGAACTTCTTCTCCACAGCTCATAAAACGGAGGAAAGGGTCCTGAAAGATATTGTTAATAGAAACGTTATCCCTACAGACAAAAATCAGAAGATACAATTGACGATTTACTATAAAACCAAGAAAACTGCCAACCTACTCATGAGAAACTCTCCAGACACAAAGCAGAACGCTTTGAAAGAGACCAATGTCGTCTATGCCTTCAAATGCCCACTTGGGGACTGTAAGCCCCAAAGAACTCAATATATAGGCAAGACAACAACATCTCTTTCCAGGCGATTAACGATGCATAAGCAACAGGGCTCTATCAAGGAACATATAATCTCTTCCCACAACCAAACCATCACCAGAGAAATCTTAACAAACAACACAGAAATCATTGATAGATACAGCGACAACAGGCGGCTTGACATCTGCGAGGCACTACACATCAAGAAGTCAACACCAGCAATCAACAGCCAATTAACGCACAACTATATTCTACCCACTTCAAGACTCCGCTCCAATATAGAAACATCAAGAAATATGGGCCAATAGGCCTTCTGCAGTTACAGATCTATTCTTCCCTTTAGCTTATACCCATTGTTTCGTGTTCTGTGTTTGTTCTCACCTCACCCCAAACCATTGTAACATGTCACCTCACCCAAATGCAGGTATAAAAAAGAAAATCCTGGCCGGGGAGGATTTACTGGGCGCAATTCCTTAACTGTAGCCTTGTTTAACGCAACAGTAAAATGTGTACTTGGATGAAAAAACGATTCTTCGCGGCGGGGATCGTATTCAGGGACCTGCCCGAAACGCTACGCGTACTAGTGGCTGTACAAGAATGTAACAACTCTTGTATATATCTCAAAAAAAAAAAAAAAAAAAAAAAAAAAAAAAAAAAAAAAAAAAAAAAGCTGTTTAAACTCTGTTCAGTGTGTGTAACTAAAGTCTTTGAAAATGTAATAAGTTTTACGAAACGCGCTCAAGTGTCGCGTCAGACTAAGAAATAAAGAATGAATTTTGGAGAATTGATTTTTCATTTACCGTCATCAGTAAAATCAAACATAAGGAAAATTGAGAAAATTCGTGTTAGAATTATTAATCTTACTTTTTCGGTCATATTAATATCATATATATATTTATATATATATATACAAACATATATATATGCATGTCTCGTTGAATATGACAGCATATTCCGTATTTACTATTTTCTGATTTAGGGCTTCTACCCCTCTTAATAATGCTTTTGTATCAGGGTTTAGCTGGAAAAGGAGTTCACCAAAAGTCATGATGCTTTCAAGGTGAAGAAAAGAATTGAATAACTGAAGTATGTATTTCACTTGTTATAAAATTGCAGAATGTTTCGAGCCTTCATGGTTCATTCTCAAGTGATAAGAAATTACAGATCACATTAGATTTATACCAGTACAGGGTCAGGTGAGAAAACAAGAAGAATAAAGGAAATGGTCAATGGATAAATAGGGGACAAGAAGGGGATAAATAGGGGGACAAATAGGGGATAATATGGGACGAAGCACATACAAAGATTAATCAGGTGTAATAGGCCTATTATGAGCAGTGTGTTTTGTGTTGCATCGTTATGTTCCAGCCTTCTTCTTACTCTCATAGTTGGTAGAGTAAATAGTTCCGTGATTTGGGTATTCATGGTAGGTTCTTATATTCTTATGTGGATTGCTTCAAGAATTTGTAATCTTCTTACATCTTGGGTTTTGTCTATTATACAAATGTTTTTATTCAGCATTTCTCTTGTTAGGGGGATCTCATGGGCTTGTCTCATTTGATTCCTTGGGGCACCGGATTGAAGATGACAGGTCAAGTGCCTCATCAGCTTGGTCGACGTCATACCTATGTACTTCGATTGCAGGTTACATCCTTCGTGGGGGCAGGTGTACATGTATACAACGCTTGACTGCTGTAAAAGGTTCTCCGTTGGCTTCGGCTGTTTTTAATAAGGATGTCCATAGTCTTCTTTGTTTTATAGAATATGATCAAGTCTATGTATGTTTTGGTTAGGAATAGTGCTTTTTATTCCTTTACGAATTATTTTCTTCATAATTCTTTCTTCTTTTTATGTTCACTGTGCATAGTTGATTTGTAGTATAATTTTATTGAAGGTGCTATGGTTTCCGTTCTAGGTTCAGGATTGTACCATGGGTCCAGGTGTCTTCTTATGGCAGTGTTTATTTCTGTGTTGCTATATCCATTGTTCACCAATACCTGAGTTATTCTTTCAAACTCTCTACTCACAATACTCCATTCGGAGCAGTGTGTAAGCGCTCGAAGAATATAAGCATTGAGAACACTGGTTTTGTATCTTTGGGGCACTCACTCTTACCGTTCAGGAATAATCCTATGTTGGTAGGCTTTGTATATACGTTGGTGCTTAAAGAGATTCCTGTTTTGTTACTAGTACGTCCAAGAACGGCAGACTGTTATTTTCCCTATTTTCATTTGTAAATCGGAGTACTGACTCTCTATCTAGACGGTTTTTAGATCAATTAGTTCGTCTGATTCTTTTACTATGACGAATAGGTCATCTACATAACGGCAGTATACAGTTGGTTTTTGTCTGCTACTGAAGACTCTGTCTTCGATGGTTCCCATATAAAAATTTGCAAATAACACTCCTAAAGGGGATCCCATTGCTACTCCGTTTATTTGTAGATACATGTCTCCTTGAGGACTGATGAAAGGGGCTTCCTTTGTACATGCCTCGAGAAGACTCTTCAAGTGTGGCTCGGGTATGTCTAATTTGGGGATGCTCTCGTCTCTGTATACTCTGTCCAGTATCATTCCGATGGTTGTGTCGACTGGGACGTTGGTGAATAGGGATTCGACGTCCAGGGAAGCAATGATTCCAACGGGCTGTGTAGTTTTGATTAATTCTAGGAAATCTGCTGATGATTGTAGACTATAGTTGCTTGGAGTGTATCTAGTTAGGAGTTCGTTAAGTTTTTTGCCAGGTGATAGATTGGAGTTGGTATTTGGCTGATTATTGGGTGTAGTGGGTTACCTGGTTTGTGTGTCTTAACATTGCCATAGGTATATCCTATGCCATAGTCGCCTTGGAGTTTAGTTAAATGAACACTACCTTTCTTTGCGTTGATTGCAGTAATAGTTTTGTTCACTTTGCGAAGTGACAGACAGAATATTTTCAGACCATTTATAAAGACTTTTCTGCAGGTGTTGATGATTGCTGTTAACCGTCCAGTGTGATAGTTCACTGTGAGCAGTGGACCCGGCAGGGCGGTGGAGCTGACAGACGGGCAGATTCGGTGGAGCTGACAGACGGGCAGATTCGGTGGAGCTGACAGACGGGCAGATTCAGTGGAGCTGACAGACGGGCAGATTCGGTGGAGCTGACAGACGGGCAGATTCGGTGGAGCTGACAGACGGGCAGATTCGGTGGAGCTGACAGACGGGCAGATTCGGTGGAGCTGACAGACGGGCAGAACGGTGGAGCTGACAGACGGGCAGATTCGGTGGAGCTGACAGACGGCCGGAGTGGTGTTCAAGAAAGGCAGATACACATACACACACACACACACACACACACACACACACACACACACACACACACACACACACACACACACACACACACTCGCTCTGCTGTGATAGAATCGAGCTACTGTTTGACGTTTAATTGAGAGAGAGAGAGAGAGAGAGAGAGAGAGAGAGAGAGAGAGAGAGAGAGAGAGAGAGAGAGAGAGAGAGAGAGAGAGAGAGAGAGAGAGAGCTGATTGTTAAAATTATTTGTAGGAACAACTGTACTGAGTGGTGTATATATTTTTCTGTTAAATAAAGAACAAAATTACATATATCTGTGTGTATACTTTCCCTACGTAATTAGAGTGTAGAGTGAGAAGGAGGCGTCTGGCTATTGTGGCAGAGGATAAACAGAGCTGATTAAATACCTGGATGTAAGGGAGACGAGGGGTGGGAAGTCACACAGCGAGAGCGGCCCGCATGGGCTAACCGAAAATGACCATGCTGCGAGCATTCCCTCCTCAGCATTGGCTAGAGTCGCACCATTGCAGGATGTGTGTGTCCTGCTCTCTCTCTCTCTCTCTCTCTCTCTCTCTCTCTCTCTCTCTCTCTCTCTCTCTCTCTCTCTCTCTCTCTCTCTACACAGCTAAGTGGCCGTTGACTGGGAGGATGAGTGGATGGATGTCTAACTGCTGGGTGATTTGATCTCCTCCCTCATCTCTGCGTGTGAAAGGTGTTTATTCTTTTTTCCTTCAAGAGAGAGAACTAATACATATTTGTTCTCTCTCAACCTCTATGTTAGTGTAAGGTATACATCATCGCTGCTAAGCTCCTACCTTTCCCCACACACTTCCCTGCCCCAGCACTTAATACATTATGACAAATATCATAGGGCGGGGCTTAAACTTTCTCGGAGAACAGGGAGGAGCTTGATGATGATAATGATGATGATTGGTCATTGCTCACATAGGAGTGCTCATCGCATAGGAAGGGAGGAAAAGAGGAGGAGAAGGAGCCAATTTCTTCCCCTTTCTCATACGGATTGCCAATCACTCTGTTTCCATATAGTTTTATTCCAAAACTTTCCTGTTGACGTAGCCCACCCCTAAATATTATACCTGGAAGTTTGTGACAGCTATTATCAAGGGCTGTTAAACTCACCTGTAGACGCTGTCCACCCCTAATTATCGACTTGAGAATAGTCCTGGACGTGACCGAAACGTCATCGTCCCTTCACTTTCTAGTGTGTGGTTCGGTCAACACCCCTAATTATTTTTCCTGGAAGTTTGTGACACCTATTATCAAGGGTTGTCATAAACTCTCATATACCCTTTGGTCAACACACTCCATTTTCATCCTGAATTGACATACACTATTCCTATTGTAACAAAACGTCTACTCTTTCTCATTTATATATCTTTCATCTTATATACCTACTCTCCTTACATCTCTTAACCCTTTTTACACTCACTTTAACTCCTGAAAAACTCATGGGTGGAGCAAAAATCACCTGCGCGCCGGAGGCGTTGCCCCCCGTGATGATGGCGGTCCCCCTCCCCCTTGTGCCAGAAGTGATGCCTTCCGCCCCACCTGGAACATATGCTGAGGACGGTGTTCCAGGTGGGGGGCATTGCTTGCGGCATAAATCTTCCTACTTATAAGGACTACCAACATACCGTCCCAATTACTGTATTTAGATTACCAACGTTACATCCCACTTCCTGTATTTGGAAAACCAACGTAATGTCACATTTAATGTACTTGGACTACAAACGTAATGTCCCACTTATTGTATTTGGACTACGAATGCAACGTTCTACTTGATGTATTTGGATTACCAATGTAGCGTCTCACTTACGGCATTTGGACTACCAATGTAACGACCTACTTGCTGAACTTGGACTACCAATGTAACATCCCACTTACTGTATTGTGACTACCAACGTCACATAACAGTTACTGTATTTGGGATATCAACGTATCGTCCTACTTGTGGTATTTGGGTTAACAGCGTAACGACCAAAATACCGTATTTGGACTACCAACGTAACGTTCCACCTGTTATATTTGGACTACCAACGTTATATCCCGCTTACTGTATTTGAACTATAAACGTTACCTCCCACTTTATTTATAGCCCGGGCTATATTATTGCCCGAAATACAATGCGTATTAGTGGCATACCATAATCATACCAACATCAGTTTTATAATACTTAATATTTTTGTTTTTAATATAACAAATGCTTCAAAGTTTGGTATTTTAAAGTGAATTAAATATATAACAAATTATCATGACAATATAGGCCTAATGGAGAGTTTTCATATGACATAATTAGCAAAATATACAGTTACACCTTCAACAAATTCTTTACTGAAGATAATATAAAATAATAATCAGTATTTTTATCTGGGTGTAACTTTAGCAAGAGAGAAAAAGGCTCCGCCAGGAGTTGAACCTGAGTCTGCCACTTTAGAGGCGGCCGTGCTGACCGCTGCACCACAGAGCCGGGCTCTGGAGTTATTATGTTTATTATATAAATGTTGCAGACAAAATTTTTATATAAAAAATGTCAATGATCATAAGTTATAAGATGCGACGGCAAGTAATACAATACATGTTATGACAGAGTTAGAATACATTGTGTGGCAGTAAGTATTATAAGACAAGGTGTGACAGTATTAAACTACAGATGAGTCAGTAAGTATTTCATGCAAGGTGTGGCAAAAAGTTTTACAAAACAAGGAGCAGCAGTGTTACAACACAAGGTGAAGTGCTAAGTATTACCGGACAACGTGTGGCAGTGTTACAATATAAGGTGGGGCAGTGTTATAATACCAAGTGTGGCAGTAAGTGGTTACAATACAAGGTGTGTCGGTGTTACAATACAAGGTGTGTCGGTGTTACAATACAAGGTGTGTCGGTGTTACAATACAAGGTGTGTTGGTGTTACAATACAAGGTGTGTCGGTGTTACAATACAAGGTGTGTCGGTGTTACAATACAAGGTGTGGCAGTGTTGCAATCCAAGGGTGGCAGTGTTACAATACAAGTTCTGGTAGTAGGTGCCACAGTAAAAGGTGTCGAAGTAAGTGTTTCAATACAAGTTTTGACAGCAAGAATTACAATACAAGATGTGGCGGTAAGTGTTACAATTCAAAGTGTTGCAATATTACTTCATTTGGACTACCAACGTAACGACCCACTTACTGTATTTAGACTACCAAAGTATCCTACGAACATCAGTTTTACAATATTTGTTATTTTTGTTTTTTAATAGAACAAATGCTTTAATGTTTGCTATTTCAAATTGAATTGAATGAATAAAAAATTATCGTGACAATGTAGGCCTAATGGAGTTTTTTATTCGCTATAATTAGCTGTATATACTTTTACACATATTGCAAGTACTTTATTGAAAATAATGTAAAACAGTAATCAGTAAATTTATCTGGAGAGAAAAATAGTTTTACAATCCAAGGTTTAGCAGTAAGTGTTACAATACAAGGTGTGGCAGTAAGTGTTACAATGCAAAGTGCAGCAGTATTAAAATACAAGACGTGGGAGTATGTGTTGAAATGCAAGATGTGATGGTGTTACAGTACAAGGTGTGGCAGTTAGTCTTACAATACAAGTTGAAGCATTGTTACAATACAAGGCGACATGTCCTTAGAGTGGCCCCGCCCAAGATGGGGGAGGACCGTCGCGGCGACGCAACAGTGTTTAAAGAGATGTCGGATGGAGAAGTTTTATTTTCTGTGAATACCTTTAATTATGTTTTGTTAGGAAAACGTTTATTATGGCATGCTGAAGGATTTGCAGGTTTGTGTAGGAGAAGTGCAACGTTTGTGTGGGAAGAACTGCAGCGTTTATGTGCGAGAACTGCAGCGTTTATGTGGGAGAACTGCAGCGTTTATGTGGGGAGAACTGCAGCGTTTATGTGGGGAGAACTGCAGCGTTTATGTGGGAGAACTGCAACGTTTGTGTGGGGAGAACTGCAGCGTTTATGTGGGAGAACTGCAGCGTTTATGTGGGGAGAACTGCAGCGTTTATGTGGGGAGAACTGCAGCGTTTATGTGGGAGAACTGCAACGTTTGTGTGGGGAGAACTGCAGCGTTTATGTGGGAGAACTGCAACGTTTGGGTTGAAGAATTACAACGGTTTATCTGGAAGAAGTCAGCGAGAGAACTTCATACCAGAGAAGAAGTGTATGCTGAACTCTGAGTGTGAGCTGAAACTCATAGTGGGAGCTAAACTGCAAGGTGGTTCAGGACTTCAAGTTGAGGAGTGGAATTTCAGAAACAGAGAATCTTCGAGTAGTGTAGGGAGCTACACGTCGTTTGTGTGAAGCGTTTGGAGAGAGCTTCATTGACCTTTAAGGAAGACTTCATTGCAGCTGATTGGAGGAAGTACAGGAGTACCTTACAGAATATTTTGAGGTCCCAGATGATGATTGTAGTAGGGGACCCCGAGTAATGGAACAGAAGATCACATGGACCTTGAGGTTTAATGGAGTGCTTGATTGTGGTTTTGCCATGAAAGGCGTAGTGCAAGGTGAGAGATTTATGCTTTTTGTAGAGTAGGAAATATGTGAATATTTTTATTGTGCCGTGTATTGCAGCCTAAAGCAGTGAAGGGAGCAGAAGGTTGTAAGCCGAAGTTTAAGTAGCAGCCTGATACAATTATAGGTTGGAGACATAAGGCGATATTGGAGTGTTATCAGTTGATAACAGCCTAAGAGGTTGTATTGTTTTATAATTTTTCATGTATCTGTACTGTGTGTGTTATATTGTATTAAATGTTGTATGGTTAGATGGCTTTTGCTCTTGTCCTGGTGAGGCTTCCTGGCTAGAGAGAGAGAGAGAGAGAGAGAGAGAAAGACACGGATATAACTTGGGTGATAGTGGACTATAACTAAAGGGGATTGAGAGATCATCCCACAGTAAGAAGAGTGCGGGGAGTCACGGCAGCTCATGAGCGGGTAGTACACATGACAACTAGGCAGTGTGAGCCGAACCCCTGAATAAAGTTGATGCTGAACCTATCTCCCAGACCCAGACGCTTACCAAGGTGATCTAAATAATTGCAAGCATTCCAGTGTTTATTACTGGTCGACTGACGGTAGCGGGAGTGTGGCTGCCGAGGTCGGCTGTTTGTTCTGTCAGGGAGTGATTGGGACCTCTGTTCGACGGTAAGCGAATATCAGGTTGGCTTTAATAACCAAGTTTCATTGCAGGTATAAAGAGACCTCTCCCAAATCCCTTCCAACCCCCCTGATATGTGTCAGTAAGTGTTACAAAACATGGTCTGGCAGTAAGTTTATAAAACACGGTCTAGCAGTTAGGGTTTCAATACAATGTGTGGCAATAAGTGTTACAATAGACGATGTGGCAGTGTTACTGTATTTGCAGTACGAACGTAACGTGTCACTTACTGTATTTGGACTACCAATGTAACGGCCAATATTCTATATTTGGACCATCATGTGAACGTTTCAATTACTGTATATGGACTACATATGTAAGGTACCACTTATTGAATTTGGACTACCAACGTTACGTCCCACTTAGAGTAATTGGACTACCAACGTAACGTACCAACATCAGTTTTACAATATTTATTAATATGTTTTTTTAATGGTACAAATACTTCTGATGACAGTGTACTGAGGGCTTTCTTCATCTCCCTCTCATCACTTACGTTTCCCTTGAACTCATCAGACTCTGTGTTGACTCATTCTCTTTCAACGGTAAATTCTTCTCTCAAACTTTCGGTGTCGCTATGGGTTCCCCTCTCTCCCCGTTCTTGCCATTCTCTACATGTAAAATATTTCGAACCCGTTCTTCTTCCCATTATTCATACTCGTCCCTCTCTCTGGCTTCGCTATCTTGATGACATTTTTTATTTATGGCCTCACGAACTTAGTCTTTTCCAGCCTTTCCTCTCCTCTCGTAACAATCTGGCTCCTTCTATCCATTTCTAAGTTGAATAGAAATCTAATTCCCTCCTTCCTTTTCTTCACGTTCATGTTCACAGCTCTGTGTCCGGGTTCTTTTTCTCTGTTTACCGCAAACCCATGCATAGTGGTATGTACATTCACTTCTTTGCCTACCATCCTCCTTCTGTTAAGAAAAGTGTCCTCGCCTCTCTCTCTCTCTCTTCCTCCGCGCTCTACGCATCAGTGACCCTCAATTTCTTGATTCTGAAATTTCCTTTATTTACAAATCTTTTTCTCGCTTTGGTTACCCCCTTACGTTTTATCAACTGTGCCTATTCTCAAGCTAAACGAGTTTGTTTCATCCTAAACCTTCTTCCAACACTACTAGAACTGTGCTCTGCCAACCCTTTATATGTGAACTCAAAACTTTTACTAATACTCTTCGTCCTCTTGACATAAAGCTCGCCTTTCAACAAACAAACAGTCTTCGAACCAATCTGGTTCACACTGCTCCTCCTGCTTCTAATGCTGCCGGTCTCTACTCTATTTCCTGTTCGTCTTGTCCTCTCCAATACTTTAGGGAAACTGGCCGTAGACTAAATGACAAACTTAAGGAGCAGAAAAGAAGTGTTAAGTCTGAAGACACAAACAATGCTCTCTTCTGTCATCTTAGGAACTCTAATCTTCCTATCGATTGGTGTTCTCCTATAATAATCTTTCCTGCCTCTACTCTTCACAGACACCGTCTTGTCGAATCGGCTCTGATACACAACCTACACAACATGAAGCTTAGTCCTGGCTTTGTTGCTGTTGACTCTTCCCTTTTACAGTAGATACTCAAATGTTCTAAACTTTCTAACAAACGTGACCTAACATAAGCCTAAGTAGATGGGAAAGTGCCTTCCTATCCCACCCATGTATGGAAATCAGATAAGGAAATCAGAAGCGGGGAGCCACATAGTGCCACTCCATATTAGGTCATCTGGGGGGAGAGTAGTAGTGGACGAGAAAACGGTGGAAACTGGAGATAACTGTTGTATATAGAGGTATGGATATGTTCATTTATACAGTAGTAGTATGACAGTATATTTAAGTAAAAAAAAATGAATTTATTGTATACTAAACACGGGTGAGAGCCAGCCACACCCCTCCTCATTCCCTCTATGGGACGGGTGTAACAAAAAAAACAGGTTAGTCTGAGTAGAGGTGGGGTCCCCCACCCTCCCTCGTACTGGGCGACCTTGAGTGAACCGTAAGAGGGTCAACGCCCTCCTGACACATATAGTATTTAGGGGTATATATAATCGTTCAAGACTGATCGATCCCTCCAGGACTATATACATATATATATATGTTCAGACCCATATCGTACTTGGTGACCTTGGGTGGACAGCCGTACCCTTCCTTGCACCTAATGGCCTTGACTTCACCTGGGGGACTCGTGTGGATTCTTATATATATATATATATATATATATATATATATATATATATATATATATATATATATATATATATATATATATATATATATATAAGAGCATTTAAGGAGTATTAAAAATCAAAGAATTTCATTAATGCTTTATTAGGTAAAATCACATCAATGATGTATAAGAAGTTAATTATAATAGTTAATTGTAGTTATGGGGTCCCTCTCTCTTATTCCTCACTCCCCATCCTCATCTGAGTAGAATTCTGATGTCTCCCCGTCTGTGGTGAGTGGGGGAAGGCCTTGACCCCCCCCCCCTCTCTCTTGGGGGTGAGGGGTGAGTTGGGTGGTGGCCTTTTGGATGAGTTTCCCCCCCAGTCACATCTGAAGTGTTCTGGAAAGAGATGTGGAAAATAATTTATGTTGGTTAAAAGGGTTTTTTATAGCTCCATATGTTTTTATTAGAAAAATATTTTATTTCCTTCTAAGAATGGCTAGTACATACCTCTCTCCCTGCAGGGGCGACCTTGAGTCCTCTACAGCAGGTATTGTCAAGTAGACTACGTAACAGCATCTTGGTTGGGGGAGATCTCCCTTGTAGAATTACTACTTTACAAAAGTGGACCGGTCCCAAGAATTGTACTGGGGGGGGGGGGAATCAAACTTTTTTTTAATGTGGGAAAAAATAAATCTTTACCAGAAAGTGAGGGTAATACTAACCAGGTCCCTCAAGGACTTCAATCTTCCCTGTAGTTGTTTGGGGGGAGACACCTTCCATTGTAGGATGTTTGAGGTTGTTTTGTCTTCTGGAGAGGTTGTGGGTGGGAGGTGTTTTTATAGACCGTACTTCCTATTAGGTAGGTTGCCTAGCTAACAAAAATATTCTCTACACCACGTATAAGAACCAACCCCTACTCCCCTACAAAATGTCCTAACACAATGTTGTTTCATAGGAAAATATCGTCTCGCATAAGCGAGGGCTCGCTTATCGTTTAATTTTAAAGTAACGCTGGAAAATACTTTGTGGAAGTAATGTACCGATGAAGGCAACCCCAGATGACTTATTCTGTGAACAAACATGATGCAATAGAGCCCACAAGCGAGAGTAAAATCGCTTTGGAGTCTGTACCACATTCCATACACCTCTGTTATTTTGTTAGTTTTAATAAATCCTTGAAAATAATGTCCGTAAGTAACCACCGACATTGCATAACTATCGAAAAAAAACATTCGACGTTTAACTTTATGAACATAAATAGCTACTCAATGACCCATGGTTAATCTACTGTGTGATGGTAAAATATTACTTATGAAGACGATAGGTTTTCTTGACGAGATATTTAAATATTCAATCTCATCCGCGTTGTAACACCCCAGGTAGACGACTCGATCCCCTAGATTATTTTTTAAATTAATATTTATATCATAACAATTCATTATGTTTTTTAAGCTCGCACGTCACATAGAACAGTTCTTTGTCCATCGATGGATAGTACTCCTGTCGTTTCCCCAAACAGTAAAACCAGTCTGTTATATGTAACACCACTACCAAATTCAAGCTCCATACGCAAGTTGCCAGATTTCTCCACAGGGAGGGAATCTTTTGTTTGAATGGTGCTTAAGTCAAAGGCGAATATTGATCTCCCCTTATTAAAAGTGTCATAGCCTAGTAGCGAATCACGCTCTAACCCTAATGTCTTCAAAGTTTCGTAATAAAGACGGGAGTAATGGTTGTCGAAATCACCTCCAATTCGATAAATTGCATTATTGTTTAAATACATAGCAATATTTTTCAGCTTTGCATTTTCAAAATATAATCCATTACCTTGGTGGAGACCGGCGAAATAATTCATTGCTACAACTACCATATATATCTTTTGAGGGATTACTTGGGCCCAAGGCTGATCAATTAAGAGGCTGGTTTGATTCCCCGCCAGGACATATGTTTTAGAAATGGTTCTATTGAAAGTATAGGTTATGGGGTCAGGAGATGCTAACAGTGAGCTGTTTAAGGCAAGGTAGGCACTTGGGTAGGGGAACACCCGTGTTACCCATAACTTAGCATAATCCATATGCAGGCGATACTTAGAGCCATCGACTACACTTGTATTTATTACCCAAGCGTGTGGAGAGAGCTCCAATCTTAGACGCACATCTATATTATCTAATATGAATTGGTCTAGGGTTGTTACATCCAATACTAGGGGAAAACACATTGACAAACCTTTTTCTTTTAAATTGCTCATAAATTTTTTATCCTTGGCGGTTGCTCCAGTAAAAAATGTATTTGTAAATTCGTTAGGAATTATACCGTCATCACTCCAGTCCCTACGAATGGCCCCAATTCTCCCCAAGGAAGACATTTTTGAGGGGGGTAGGGAGGTAATTAATTTAATAAACGACCAATAATTAAAATTAGAATTTGTTTCAACTACCTGCTCTCCTAAAAACACCTGGACACCTTTAAACATGGTATTTGACAAGCCATTCACAAATTCCACATAGTCATCCTCTTCCAATTTTGTGGTATCGTCATCTTTCGTTAAAGATACCTTAAAGTCTATAACAATATTAGCTAGATCTAAGAAGGCGCCCTGGGTTCCGGGGATGCGGAATTCTAAGTAATTATCCCGCAAGCGTTGATTAATGGGGAGGTTGACAGGTAGAATGTCTATTTGCTGTGTAGAGGCAATTGAACTTTCCACATTACGTATTCTGTTACTTCTAGGAAATTGGTCAATAATACTGGAGCTATAATATTCTAATGGAATTTTCATCCCAGCTCCACTAGCCCCCGCCATGATCCCCCCCGAAAAGGTAAAGTGTGACTGCTTACGTTAGGGAAAATACGTCATTTTTATACCCAAGACCTCGTTTACATTTTTTTTTTTTTTTATTTTTTATTCTCCTGGAGAGTCGTTTAATTTTCCCACCTGTTACCAGTTTCTTTCCCACAGTTTTAAGAGCATCAATACCGTGAGTTCTCAGAGCACTCTTTACATCCCGTTTACCACTAGTTAAATCACCAAGAACATTTTTCCCAAAATCGATTGCGCTCGGTGTTACAGCTTTCATGAAAAATGGTATGGCCCGTCGAGCCAAGCCAGCCAA
This sequence comes from Procambarus virginalis, assembly GCA_020271785.1. NCBI lineage: Eukaryota > Metazoa > Arthropoda > Malacostraca > Decapoda > Cambaridae > Procambarus > Procambarus virginalis. The sequence goes on from WNGS01001552.1 coordinate 33,270, forward strand.
GGTTCCAAAAAAACCACCGCCAGATCTGAGATAAGGTGCTTGGAATGTGCGTATGTCATTCATCGCTCCCCCTCTCATCCCATGTCTCCTAGAGGGGGGGAGGAAGATCTCCCCAAACTCCCTCTGAGAGGGGGGGATGAACGGTACTCGCATACCGACACCTCTTCGTACAATAACCGAAAGTTGTGGTAAACACTTCTATATATATTTATAGTTTTATATTGCTATACTTTTAGGACGGATATGCAAGACTGCCGTAACCGACCTTCCATCTTCAAAACTAACCATTCGCCCAAACTGATCTGTTATTTTAATACTTACTTTCTCCAATGTGTTAGTGTTTAATGCCTTGTACACTAGGGGATGAGCCCCTCTAGAATATGAGTCATGATAACTGATTGCGTCCAAGATATTTACAATCTGCCCCCCATATCGGTCCGGCTCAATGACGTCACTATAGATGAGTAAATAATCACAACCCCCGTCATTGTCTGGAGGGAATGAGGCCACAACCTTGGAGGCTGTTGTAATGTCATCTGTTTTTGCCCGATAAATGGTGTATTTGCGAGCGCTGTCAAAACCAAGTACATTAGCTATTCTGTGTTTAAATTGAAGACTGAGAGAATATAACGAGCCAGTACCTTCATTATTAAGAGTTGAAGCTAGTAATACACGCTCTAAAGATTGGTCATAGGTGAGGATTGGTTCTGTATTTGGGAAGTATATTTTGAAATCACTCCTGAAACTTAGTTTCATGTCAGTGATTATTTGCCGGCTAATCTCTTCTGTAATGTATTTGATGTTTCTCGATAATATGTTGGTTTTGGGGAGGAAGGTGTAAATTAGATGTTCTGGACTTTTAGAAAGAGTTCCACGTTTAAAAGTAGCATAGATATCTATGGCAGACTCCCCCTCATCCTTAATTATGGCGTTAATTCGTCTGGGTAGAAGTATGTTGACTAAAGCTACCTCATGTTTTATGGAAGGGTTTAAATGTAGTGTAGGGATGGTGTTTGTAAATGCCGAACTTGTGTTGTTGTATAAATCTCCTTGGTCGAGGCTGGTAAGATATACGTAATGTTCCTCGGCCATTGTGCACTTAAGAACTGATTGAGGGAAATAAAACAACACTACTTATATTTTATTTTATTAAAGTACAAAAGGAAATATTTGTTTTAAAAGAAACTACATCAGGGGAAAGAGTCCCACAACAAAAAATTACTTTAAAAGAACAGCTGCTGCTGCTGCTGCTGCTGTCGTTGTTGCTACTGTCGACACCTCTGCTACCGCTGCTGTCACCGTCGTGGGAGCTGTTGTAGATGATGCAACTGCTACTGCTGACGGTAGTGGTGCTGCCGCTGTTGCTGTTGTCGCTGCTGCTGCTGCTGTTGCTGCTGCTGAAGCTGTTCGTACCACCGACACTACTACTACTACTACCGCTGCTACCTCAACTAGTGCTGTTACTGCTACTACCATCACCACGTGGGGGTTGTTGTAGATGATGCAACTGCCGCTGCTGCTGCTGTTACTGTTGGTGGTGCTACCACCTCTTCTTCTCCCCTGGGGGGTGGTTACAGCTTCCGCTGTTTTTTCGGGGGAGAGGATAACAGGAATATTTCCTGTGACTCTCCATCGAGGATGGACTCGATACGGTGATTCGGGCGAGGATCGATGTCGATAGTGGTTTCGATGCGGCGTTTGACCGTACCAGATGATGTGGGGGGAGGTGGAGGGGCAGTGGTAGTGGTGCTGGATGTATATTCCTGTAGATGTCTCTTCTTCCTGGGGGTAGCCGGTGGTGCTGGGAGTGTAGAACGGGAAGAGGTTCCTGGGGTGGAGACCCCCTCCTCCTCCACAGCGTCCAGGGTGATAGTTGTACTATCCCCCTCTCCTCTGGGGTCATCGATCGGGAGGGGTGCCATTGATGGGATAGCAGGTGTGGCACGTTTCATTATTACGAGCTCTTTGTTATGCTTGCTCAATTCACGGTGGAGAGAGATCACCATGGGTCCGATGTCCTTGTGCCAGTTGTCCATACCATCACGGGAAGCCCCTAACCCATGGGGCACCACCAGTCGAAACATGGTGGGCTTCTTATTATAAGGTTGCCCACCTTCCTTAGGGCTTCTTTAAGCCAGAATATGCGATTTCTGGCTGTATCCAGGGTGACGTTGGCGATGTAGTGTGTGTCAGCCGAAGTCTGTACTTGTTCTTGGGCTATAGGGTTGGACTCGAAGGGTGCTCCTGCTCCGAATGAAGAAATTAGCGCCACGATGGTGGGTCTGAAGAATAAGATAGGTTCTTCGACCATATCTTGCCCGTCGGAGGGTAGGGGGGCTATCTTCACTTCAATGTCCCCTGGGGTAGACCGATAACGAATTGTGGCCCTGTTGACATTAGTCAGACCAACACGTTCCACACGGGCGTATGGGAAAGTTTTCCACACTATATTAGCTAGTCCATAGGGGCGCACAATGGCAGG
>WNGS01001552.1:58375-85854 GCA_020271785.1 Procambarus virginalis
GGGGGGGGGGGGGCAGGCTCTCACAAGTCGGGGTAACAGGTTCGGTGAAGTAGGACAACAAGACCCGCCTCCCGGTATAATCCGGACCCAACACAACCGGTTTATTCTGAGACCGTCTCCGGCTATTCTCGGAACAAGATTATAATATTTTAAGATTGACTAATTGCTATCCTCGGAACCGGTTTGTGTGTATGATAGTCCCCCCTCTTGTTGAGGCCCAGGCTAGTCCACCTCTTGTTGAGGCCCAGGCTAGTCCCCCCTCTTGTTGAGGCCCAGGCTAGTCCACCCCCTCTTGTTGAGGCCCAGGCTAGTCCCCCCCCTCTTGTTGAGGCCCAGGCTAGTCCCCCCTCTTGTTGAGGCCCAGGCTAGTCCCCCCCCTCTTGTTGAGGCCCAGGCTAGTCCCCCCTCTTGTTGAGGCCCAGGCTAGTCCACCTCTTGTTGAGGCCCAGGCTAGTCCCCCCCTCTTGTTGAGGCCCAGGCTAGTCCCCCCTCTTGTTGAGGCCCAGGCTAGTCCACCCTCTTGTTGAGGCCCAGGCTAGTCCACCCCTCTTGTTGAGGCCCAGGCTAGTCCACCCTCTTGTTGAGGCCCAGGCTAGTCCACCCTCTTGTTGAGGCCCAGGCTAGTCCCCCCTCTTGTTGAGGCCCAGGCTAGTCCCCCCTCTTGTTGAGGCCCAGGCTAGTCCCCCCTCTTGTTGAGGCCCAGGCTAGTCCACCCTCTTGTTGAGGCCCAGGCTAGTCCCCCCCTCTTGTTGAGGCCCAGGCTAGTCCACCCTCTTGTTGAGGCCCAGGCTAGTCCACCCTCTTGTTGAGGCCCAGGCTAGTCCCCCCCTCTTGTTGAGGCCCAGGCTAGTCCACCCTCTTGTTGAGGCCCAGGCTAGTCCACCCTCTTGTTGAGGCCCAGGCTAGTCCACCCTCTTGTTGAGGCCCAGGCTAGTCCCCCCTCTTGTTGAGGCCCAGGCTAGTCCCCCCTCTTGTTGAGGCCCAGGCTAGTCCCCCCTCTTGTTGAGGCCCAGGCTAGTCCCCCCTCTTGTTGAGGCCCAGGCTAGTCCCCCCTCTTGTTGAGGCCCAGGCTAGTCCCCCCTCTTGTTGAGGCCCAGGCTAGTCCCCCCTCTTGTTGAGGCCCAGGCTAGTCCCCCCTCTTGTTGAGGCCCAGGCTAGTCCCCCCTCTTGTTGAGGCCCAGGCTAGTCCCCCTCTTGTTGAGGCCCAGGCTAGTCCCCCCCTCTTGTTGAGGCCCAGGCTAGTCCACCCTCTTGTTGAGGCCCAGGCTAGTCCCCCCTCTTGTTGAGGCCCAGGCTAGTCCCCCCTCTTGTTGAGGCCCAGGCTAGTCCCCCCTCTTGTTGAGGCCCAGGCTAGTCCCCCCTCTTGTTGAGGCCCAGGCTAGTCCCCCCCTCTTGTTGAGGCCCAGGCTAGTCCCCCTCTTGTTGAGGCCCAGGCTAGTCCCCCCTCTTGTTGAGGCCCAGGCTAGTCCCCCCTCTTGTTGAGGCCCAGGCTAGTCCCCCTCTTGTTGAGGCCCAGGCTAGTCCCCCCTCTTGTTGAGGCCCAGGCTAGTCCCCCTCTTGTTGAGGCCCAGGCTAGTCCACCCCCTCTTGTTGAGGCCCAGGCTAGTCCACCCTCTTGTTGAGGCCCAGGCTAGTCCCCCCCTCTTGTTGAGGCCCAGGCTAGTCCCCCCTCTTGTTGAGGCCCAGGCTAGTCCCCCCCTCTTGTTGAGGCCCAGGCTAGTCCCCCCCTCTTGTTGAGGCCCAGGCTAGTCCACCCTCTTGTTGAGGCCCAGGCTAGTCCCCCCTCTTGTTGAGGCCCAGGCTAGTCCCCCCTCTTGTTGAGGCCCAGGCTAGTCCCCCCCTCTTGTTGAGGCCCAGGCTAGTCCCCCCTCTTGTTGAGGCCCAGGCTAGTCCCCCTCTTGTTGAGGCCCAGGCTAGTCCCCCCTCTTGTTGAGGCCCAGGCTAGTCCACCCTCTTGTTGAGGCCCAGGCTAGTCCCCCCTCTTGTTGAGGCCCAGGCTAGTCCCCCCTCTTGTTGAGGCCCAGGCTAGTCCCCCCTCTTGTTGAGGCCCAGGCTAGTCCCCCCTCTTGTTGAGGCCCAGGCTAGTCCACCCTCTTGTTGAGGCCCAGGCTAGTCCCCCTCTTGTTGAGGCCCAGGCTAGTCCCCCCTCTTGTTGAGGCCCAGGCTAGTCCCCCCCTCTTGTTGAGGCCCAGGCTAGTCCACCCTCTTGTTGAGGCCCAGGCTAGTCCACCCTCTTGTTGAGGCCCAGGCTAGTCCACCCTCTTGTTGAGGCCCAGGCTAGTCCCCCCTCTTGTTGAGGCCCAGGCTAGTCCCCCCTCTTGTTGAGGCCCAGGCTAGTCCCCCCCTCTTGTTGAGGCCCAGGCTAGTCCCCCCTCTTGTTGAGGCCCAGGCTAGTCCCCCCTCTTGTTGAGGCCCAGGCTAGTCCCCCTCTTGTTGAGGCCCAGGCTAGTCCCCCCTCTTGTTGAGGCCCAGGCTAGTCCCCCCCTCTTGTTGAGGCCCAGGCTAGTCCCCCCTCTTGTTGAGGCCCAGGCTAGTCCCCCCTCTTGTTGAGGCCCAGGCTAGTCCCCCCTCTTGTTGAGGCCCAGGCTAGTCCCCCCTCTTGTTGAGGCCCAGGCTAGTCCCCCCCTCTTGTTGAGGCCCAGGCTAGTCCACCCCTCTTGTTGAGGCCCAGGCTAGTCCCCCCCTCTTGTTGAGGCCCAGGCTAGTCCCCCCTCTTGTTGAGGCCCAGGCTAGTCCACCCTCTTGTTGAGGCCCAGGCTAGTCCACCCTCTTGTTGAGGCCCAGGCTAGTCCCCCCTCTTGTTGAGGCCCAGGCTAGTCCCCCCTCTTGTTGAGGCCCAGGCTAGTCCCCCCTCTTGTTGAGGCCCAGGCTAGTCCCCCCTCTTGTTGAGGCCCAGGCTAGTCCCCCCCTCTTGTTGAGGCCCAGGCTAGTCCCCCCTCTTGTTGAGGCCCAGGCTAGTCCCCCCTCTTGTTGAGGCCCAGGCTAGTCCCCCCTCTTGTTGAGGCCCAGGCTAGTCCCCCCTCTTGTTGAGGCCCAGGCTAGTCCCCCCCTCTTGTTGAGGCCCAGGCTAGTCCCCCCTCTTGTTGAGGCCCAGGCTAGTCCCCCCCTCTTGTTGAGGCCCAGGCTAGTCCCCCCCTCTTGTTGAGGCCCAGGCTAGTCCCCCTCTTGTTGAGGCCCAGGCTAGTCCCCCCTCTTGTTGAGGCCCAGGCTAGTCCCCCCTCTTGTTGAGGCCCAGGCTAGTCCCCCCTCTTGTTGAGGCCCAGGCTAGTCCCCCCTCTTGTTGAGGCCCAGGCTAGTCCCCCCTCTTGTTGAGGCCCAGGCTAGTCCCCCCTCTTGTTGAGGCCCAGGCTAGTCCCCCCTCTTGTTGAGGCCCAGGCTAGTCCCCCTCTTGTTGAGGCCCAGGCTAGTCCACCCTCTTGTTGAGGCCCAGGCTAGTCCCCCCTCTTGTTGAGGCCCAGGCTAGTCCCCCCTCTTGTTGAGGCCCAGGCTAGTCCCCCCTCTTGTTGAGGCCCAGGCTAGTCCCCCCTCTTGTTGAGGCCCAGGCTAGTCCCCCTCTTGTTGAGGCCCAGGCTAGTCCCCCCTCTTGTTGAGGCCCAGGCTAGTCCCCCCTCTTGTTGAGGCCCAGGCTAGTCCACCCTCTTGTTGAGGCCCAGGCTAGTCCCCCCTCTTGTTGAGGCCCAGGCTAGTCCCCCCCTCTTGTTGAGGCCCAGGCTAGTCCCCCCTCTTGTTGAGGCCCAGGCTAGTCCCCCCTCTTGTTGAGGCCCAGGCTAGTCCCCCCTCTTGTTGAGGCCCAGGCTAGTCCCCCCTCTTGTTGAGGCCCAGGCTAGTCCCCCCTCTTGTTGAGGCCCAGGCTAGTCCCCCCTCTTGTTGAGGCCCAGGCTAGTCCCCCTCTTGTTGAGGCCCAGGCTAGTCCCCCTCTTGTTGAGGCCCAGGCTAGTCCCCCCTCTTGTTGAGGCCCAGGCTAGTCCCCCCTCTTGTTGAGGCCCAGGCTAGTCCACCCTCTTGTTGAGGCCCAGGCTAGTCCCCCCTCTTGTTGAGGCCCAGGCTAGTCCCCCTCTTGTTGAGGCCCAGGCTAGTCCCCCCTCTTGTTGAGGCCCAGGCTAGTCCCCCCTCTTGTTGAGGCCCAGGCTAGTCCCCCCTCTTGTTGAGGCCCAGGCTAGTCCCCCCTCTTGTTGAGGCCCAGGCTAGTCCCCCCTCTTGTTGAGGCCCAGGCTAGTCCCCCCTCTTGTTGAGGCCCAGGCTAGTCCCCCCTCTTGTTGAGGCCCAGGCTAGTCCCCCCTCTTGTTGAGGCCCAGGCTAGTCCCCCCTCTTGTTGAGGCCCAGGCTAGTCCCCCCTCTTGTTGAGGCCCAGGCTAGTCCCCCCTCTTGTTGAGGCCCAGGCTAGTCCCCCTCTTGTTGAGGCCCAGGCTAGTCCCCCCTCTTGTTGAGGCCCAGGCTAGTCCCCCTCTTGTTGAGGCCCAGGCTAGTCCACCCTCTTGTTGAGGCCCAGGCTAGTCCCCCCTCTTGTTGAGGCCCAGGCTAGTCCCCCCTCTTGTTGAGGCCCAGGCTAGTCCCCCCTCTTGTTGAGGCCCAGGCTAGTCCCCCCTCTTGTTGAGGCCCAGGCTAGTCCCCCCCTCTTGTTGAGGCCCAGGCTAGTCCCCCTCTTGTTGAGGCCCAGGCTAGTCCCCCCCTCTTGTTGAGGCCCAGGCTAGTCCACCCCCCTCTTGTTGAGGCCCAGGCTAGTCCACCCCCTTGTATACTACACCCAAGTGGACACTCAGCATGGTGGGGGGGGGGGCACTAGACCCCCACCCTTGTATACTACACCCAAGTGGACACTCAGCATGGGTGGGGGGGCACTAGACCCCCACCCTTGTATACTACACCTAAGTGGACACTCAGCATGGTGGGGGGGGGCACTAGACCCCCACCCTTGCATCCCACACCCAAGTGGACACCCAGCATGGTGGGGGGGGGCACTAGACCCCCACCCTTGTATACTACACCCAAGTGGACACTCAGCATGGTGGGGGGGGGCACTAGACCCCCACCCTTGTATACTACACCTAAGTGGACACTCAGCATGGTGGGGGGGGGCACTAGACCCCCACCCTTGCATCCCACACCCAAGTGGACACCCAGCATGGTGGGGGGGGGCACTAGACCCCCACCCTTGTATACTACACCCAAGTGGACACCCAGCATGGTGGGGGGGGGCACTATACCCCCATCCTTGTATACTACACCCAAGTGGACACCCAGCATGGTGGGGGGGGGCACTAGACCCCCACCCTTGTATACTACACCCACGTGGACACTCAGCATGGTGGGGGGGGGCACTAGACCCCCACCCTTGTATACTACACCTAAGTGGACACTCAGCATGGTGGGGGGGGCACTAGACCCCCACCCTTGCATCCCACACCCAAGTGGACACCCAGCATGGTGGGGGGGGGCACTAGACCCCCACCCTTGTATACTACACCCAAGTGGACACCCAGCATGGTGGGGGGGGCACTATACCCCCCACCCTTGTATACTACACCCAAGTGGACACCCATGGAGATAGTGCCCAAGTGCACACACCGACCCCCCCCCCCCCCCCCGCCACAAGGAAGCAGCTACCCCACTTGTCTCAAGGTCACACACACACACACACACTTCCTGATAGTGTGCCCCGCTCTCTGGGCCACTCTACCACCACAACACTATTTGTTCTACACAAATATTTTAATCACACATACACACATTATATTATTATACCAGCTGTACCCGGCCACGTGTTGCTGTGGCTCAGCAAAGCATGTGCGTTGCTGAGCCACAGCAACCTTCCCCCTGTCTGCCAGTGCTCAGCACTATTCCTCCGTGCCCTCGTCTTCCCCACCAGTCCCCCCCCCCCTTCTCCCTTTGTGTTTCCCACCTTCCCTCACTCCCCCATCCCCTCGTCCTCCCTACCATTACGCCCCACGTCCCTCCTCACTGGTTCTATTCTGCATTTTCTTCCATATCGTTCACTCCAGTATGTTGTTATTTTACTGTGTAGATTTGGGACCTGGCCCTCCAGTATTTTCCACGTGTATATTATTTGGTATCTCTCTCGTCTCCTTTCTAGTGAGTACATTTGGAGAGCTTTGAGACGATCCCAATAATTTAGGTGCTTTATCTCGTCTATGCGTACCGTATATGTTCTCTGTATTCCCTCTATTTCAGCAATCTCTCCTGCTCTGAAGGGGGAAGTGAGTACTGAGCAGTACTCAAGACGGGACAACACAAGTGACTTGAAGAGTACAACCATTGTGATGGGATCTCTGGACTTGAAGGTTCTCGTAATCCATCCGATCATTTTTCTGGCTGACACAATACTTGCTTGGTTATGCTCCCTAAACGTTAGGTCGTCGGACATCATTATTCCCAAATCTTTGACATGCTGTTTTCCTACTATGGGAAGATTCGATTGTGTTTTGTACCCTGTATTATGTTTAAGATCCTCATTTTTGCCGTATCTGAGTACCTGGAATTTATCACCGATAAACGTCATGTTATTTTCTGCTGCCCAATCGAAAACTTTGTTAATATCTGTTTGTAGTTTATCGATGTCTTCAGCAGAGGTAATTTTCATGCTGACTTTTGTATCATCTGCAAAGGATGACACGAAGCTGTAACTTGTGTTTCTGTCGATATCTGATATGAGAATAAGGAACAGCAGCGGTGCAAGGACTGTACCTTGAGGTACAGAGTTTTTAACTTCGCTTGGACTCTATTTTACTTGATTGACTGTTACTCTTTGTGTTCTGTTCGACAGGAAATTGAGTATCCAGCGTCCTACTTTACCAGTTATACCTCCTGACCTCATTTTGTGTGCAATCACTCCATGATCACATTTGTCGAATGCCTTTGCAAAATCTGTGTATACGACATCTGCATTATGTTTTTCTTCTAATGCCTCAGTGATTTTGTCATAGTGGTCAAGTAGCTGTGAGAGGCATGATCTTCCTGCTCTAAATCCATGTTGGCCTGGATTGTGGAGGTCATTGGTTTCCATGAATCTAGTGACCTGACTCCTGATTACTCTCTCAAATACTTATATTATGTGGGACGTTAGTGCAACTGGTCTATAATTCTTTGCCAATGCTATGCTACCATCCTTGTGTAGAGGGGCTATGTCTGCTGCTTTAAACGCATCTGGTATCTCCCCTGTGTCCAAGCTCTTCCTCCACACTATACTGAGTGCCTATGCTACTGGCACTTTGCATTTCTTTATAAATATTGAATTCCATGAGTCTGGACCCGGGGCTGAGTGCGTGAGCATATTGTCAATTTCTCTTTCAAAATCTGCTACACTCGTGTTGATATCAGTTATATTTATAGGTGTTTGGATATCATTCATAAAGAAATTGTCCAAATCTTCCATTTTCATGCTGAGTATCGGAGTGCTAAACATGTCTTCATACTGCTTTTTTAGGATTTCACTAATTTCTTTGTCATCCTCAGTGTATGAACCTTCACTCATACGAATAGGTCCAATACTGGCAGTGGTTTTCGCTTTTGATTTAGCATATGTGAATAAATATTTTGGGTTTTTCTTTATTTCTTGAATTGCTTTCTGTTCTAGTTGCCTTTCTTCAGTCTGATAGGAATGCTTTAGTCTCTGTTCGACTTCTTCAATCTCCCTGTTTAAATTATTTCTTCTTTGTATGGAGAGTCGTGTCTGCTTAAGCATTTCCGTTAATTTCTTCCTTCTTTTGTAATGTCGCCTGCGTTCTCTTTCTACACTGGACCTCTTTCTGGCTTTCCTCAAAGGAACATGTTTCAGACAGACTTCATATGCTTCAGAAGTCAGTTTTTCTATTCCTTGTGTAGGATTTTTATTTCTTAGGACATTTTCCCATTGAATGTTTGTAAGTTCCCTGTTTATTTTCTCCCAGTCTATCTTCTTATTATTAAAATTGAATTTATAGAATAGCCCTTCTCGCTTGTTGTTTCTCTTGGGCCAACTACCGTTATTAATGTTAGTTTGCACTTCAATGAGCTTGTGGTCCGAGTACGTAGTGTCTGAGACAGTAATGTCTCTGATTAGCTCCTCATTGTTCGTGAATATCAGGTCCAGCGTGTTTTCGTTCCTAGTTGGTTCTGTAATCTGTTGACTGAACGAGAATTTGTCACAGAATCTCAGTAGTTCTCTGACCTGTGGTTGGTTATTTCCAGGCTGACTTCCTGCTATAATGTTATTGTTTACTATTCTCCATTTTAAACTGGGTAGATTGAAGTCTCCAAGGAAGTCTCCCCCCCCACTCTACTCAGGTCCAGTGTGTGTTGTTTTGGAAGTGGTTCGTCCAGTTTTGGTAGTGGGACGGGTGTTGTGTGGTGTAGTACCTGTGTGTTTGTTGGTAATTTGTATTCCAGTCTTGTGGGTATCTCCCTTCCCCTCTGTAATCCTGTAGTGGTTCCATCTGACTGTTCCTCTCCCTTATATTTACTACTCTGTTTCTGCCTTCCTCTAAAAAATTTCCAGTAGTGTCATATTGATCTTCCCGTCTATAACACTGTGACCTCTCACGTGGAATTCCGGACACTGAAGATTGTAGCATTTTTTGTCCCTAATTGAAGATTGACATAATTTAGGGTGAAAGTATCTACACCCTGTTCCAAACCGGCATGTACCCCTCGCCAACATGTTCCTGCATTTTCGAGGATGCAGAAAATGGCATTTTGCTCCTAATTTTCCATATTTGCATATTCCTTGAGCGTAGAATTTGCAAATATTTTCAGTTTTTGCGTTTTTCAAGGTATTTATACCTGCACCTGTCTTGTCTACCACTTTATTGCAGCCATTTCCATCTTTCGTCCCGAGTCCTTCATTTATGCACTCTGTCTCACTGTTGCTCTCATCGTTTATATTACCTGGCTCTGCAATATTGCTGTTATTTTGTACCACAATACCCTCTTCCTCCACACTACTGCTGCGGTTCTCTAAACTATCTGTTCCTGAGTTTTGGTCGTTATCCAATGTTGTCTTTTCCCAGTCCGCATATATCACTGGTAGCTTGTCTGTGAATGGTAATCTCTGTGACCCGGGAATGTTTTTCATCAGTTTAGTTATGTTCTCCCACATTAACCTGTCATCTTTGCAAACCCAGTAAATTCCTTCTGGGGTGTGGAGTCATATTTTCAGCCATATATATATATATATATATATATATATATATATATATATATATATATACATATATATATATATATATATATATATATATATATATATATATATATATATATATATATAAGCATATATATGTAACACCATGGATGGCTATTGTTTAATAAGAGAGCTGCCGTTGACAATGTCAGGAGATGTATTGGAGACTTTGTAAGGAGTGGTCACCTTAACAATGCCCCTTACCGTTACACCTGTGTATACATCACTGTGAGAGAGCACAGTCCAGCCTCACAGTGGACGCCCCCTCCATCTGGTCTCCTGTGACACATTCAACCATCCGCAGATATAATGACATCATTATACGTACCACTACCAAGGGGTAATTGTATAGTGATAGATGCTAACTGCTGCCAGCAATCCACAATTATGGCAATTAAGTACAGTAATAAATAGTCATGATTATTGAGAACAAAACAGCAAGACATAAGGCTTACCGAGCCTGTGGAGGTTATGGCGGGTGGTGGACCTCACCACCCGCCATAACGCCCCTTGACCTGTGTGACGACCCGGCCTCCTGCCTGCCTTCCTGTCCCCGGGGGGCACGCCCCTTGACCTGTGTGACGACCCGGGCCTCCTGCCTGCCTTCCTGTCCCCGGGGGGCACGCCCCTTGACCTGTGTGACGACCCGGCCTCCTGCCTGCCTTCCTGTCCCCGGGGGGCACGCCCCTTGACCTGTGTGACGACCCGGGCCTCCTGCCTGCCTTCCTGTCCCCGGGGGCCACGCCCCTTGACCTGTGTGACGACCGGGCCTCCTGCCTGCCTTCCTGTCCCCGGGGGCCACGCCCCTTGACCTGTGTGACGACCCGGGCCTCCTGCCTGCCTTCCTGTCCCCGGGGGGCACGCCCCTTGACCTGTGTGACGACCCGGGCCTCCTGCCTGCCTTCCGGTCCCCGGGGGCCACGCCCCTTGACCTGTGTGACGACCCGGGCCTCCTGCCTGCCTTCCGGTCCCCGGGGGCACGCCCCTTGACCTGTGTGACGACCCGGGCCTCCTGCCTGCCTTCCTGTCCCCGGGGGCACGCCCCTTGACCTGTGTGACGACCCGGGCCTCCTGCCTGCCTTCCGGTCCCGGGGGCCACGCCCCTTGACCTGTGTGACGACCCGGGCCTCCTGCCTGCCTTCCGGTCCCCGGGGGCCACGCCCCTTGACCTGTGTGACGACCCGGGCCTCCTGCCTGCCTTCCGGTCCCCGGGGGCACGCCCCTTGACCTGTGTGACGACCCGGGCCTCCTGCCTGCCTTCCTGTCCCGGGGGCCACGTACCCTCCACGCACCTTTACACCACTCAACAACCCTGGTGGCGGCCGTGTTTACATTTACCAAACACTTCCCGAGCACCAGCAGGTTGTCTGTAACAACAACACTTCCCGAGCACCAGCAGGTTGTCTGTAACAACAACACTTCCCGAGCACCAGCAGGTTGTCTGTAACAACAACACTTCCCGTGCACCAGCAGGTTGTCTGTAACAACAACACTTCCCGAGCACCAACAGGTTGTCTGTAACAACAACACTTCCCGAGCACCAGCAGGTTGTCTGTAACAACAACACTTCCCGAGCACCAGCAGGTTGTCTGTAACAACAACACTTCCCGAGCACCAGCAGGTTGTCTGTAACAACAACACTTCCCGAGCACCAGCAGGTTGTCTGTAACAACAACACTTCCCGAGCACCAGCAGGTTGTCTGTAACAACAACACTTCCCGAGCACCAGCAGGTTGTCTGTAACAACAACACTTCCCGTGCACCAACAGGTTGTCTGTAACAACAACACTTCCCGAGCACCAGCAGGTTGTCTGTAACAACAACACTTCCCGAGCACCAGCAGGTTGTCTGTAACAACAACACTTCCCGAGCACCAGCAGGTTGTCTGTAACAACAACACTTCCTGAGCACCAGCAGGTTGTCTGTAACAACAACACTTCCCGTGCACCAGCAGGTTGTCTGTAACAACAACACTTCCCGAGCACCAGCAGGTTGTCTGTAACAACAACACTTCCTGAGCACCAGCAGGTTGTCTGTAACAACAACACTTCCCGAGCACCAGCAGGTTGTCTGTAACAACAACACTTCCCGAGCACCAGCAGGTTGTCTGTAACAACAACACTTCCTGAGCACCAGCAGGTTGTCTGTAACAACAACACTTCTCCTGTGATGCTTCCAACCTTGTAAACTGTTTATATATATATTAGCAAACATGTACAGGTGTGTGTCACGGTGGGTGGTGTATGTCACGGTGGGTGGTGTGTGTCACGGTGGGTGGTGTGTCACGGTGGGTGGTGTGTGTCACGGTGGGTGGTGTATGTCACGGTGGGTGGTGTGTGTCACGGTGGGTGGTGTGTGTCACGGTGGGTGGTGTGTGTGTCACGGTGGGTGGTGTGTGTGTCACGGTGGCTGGTGTGTGTCACGGTGGGTGGTGTGTGTCACGGTGGGTGGTGTATGTCACGGTGGGTGGTGTGTGTCACGGTGGGTGGTGTGTGTCACGGTGGGTGGTGTGTGTGTCACGGTGGGTGGTGTGTGTCACGGTGGGTGGTGTATGTCACGGTGGGTGGTGTGTGTCACGGTGGGTGGTGTGTGTCACGGTGGGTGGTGTGTGTCACGGTGGGTGGTGTGTGTCACGGTGGGTGGTGTGTGTGTCACGGTGGGTGGTGTGTGTGTCACGGTGGGTGGTGTGTGTGTCACGGTGGGTGGTGTGTGTCACGGTGGGTGGTGTGTGTCACGGTGGGTGGTGTGTGTCACGGTGGGTGGTGTGTGTCACGGTGGGTGTGTGTGTCACGGTGGGTGGTGTGTGTCACGGTGGGTGGTGTGTGTCACGGTGGCTGGTGTGTGTCACGGTGGCTGGTGTGTGTCACGGTGGGTGGTGTGTGTCACGGTGGCTGGTGTATGTCACGGTGGGTGGTGTGTGTCACGGTGGGTGGTGTGTGTCACGGTGGGTGGTGTGTGTCACGGTGGGTGGTGTAGGTCACGGTGGCTGGTGTGTGTCACGGTGGGTGGTGTGTGTCACGGTGGGTGGTGTGTGTCACGGTGGGTGGTGTGTGTCACGGTGGCTGGTGTGTATCACGGTGGGTGGTGTGTGTCACGGTGGCTGGTGTGTGTCACGGTGGGTGGTGTGTGTCACGGTGGGTGGTGTGTGTCACGGTGGGTGGTGTGTGTCACGGTGGGTGGTGTGTGTCACGGTGGGTGGTGTGTGTCACGGTGGGTGGTGTGTGTCACGGTGCGTGGTGTGTGTCACGGTGCGTGGTGTCTGTCACGGTGGCTGGTGTGTCACGGTGGGTGGTGTGTCACGGTGGGTGGTGTGTGTCACGGTGGGTGGTGTGTGTCACGGTGGGTGGTGTGTGTCACGGTGGGTGGTGTGTGTCACGGTGGGTGGTGTGTGTCACGGTGTGTGTCACGGTGGGTGGTGTGTGTCACGGTGGGTGGTGTGTGTCACGGTGGGTGGTGTGTGTCACGGTGTGTGGTGTGTGTCACGGTGGGTGGTGTGTGTCACGGTGGGTGGTGTGTGTCACGGTGTGTGTCACGGTGGGTGGTGTGTGTCACGGTGTGTGTCACGGTGGGTGGTGTGTGTCACGGTGGGTGGTGTGTGTCACGGTGGGTGGTGTGTGTCACGGTGGGTGGTGTGTGTCACGGTGCGTGGTGTGTGTCACGGTGCGTGGTGTCTGTCACGGTGGCTGGTGTGTCACGGTGGGTGGTGTGTCACGGTGGGTGGTGTGTGTCACGGTGGGTGGTGTGTGTCACGGTGGGTGGTGTGTGTCACGGTGGGTGGTGTGTGTCACGGTGGGTGGTGTGTGTCACGGTGTGTGTCACGGTGGGTGGTGTGTGTCACGGTGGGTGGTGTGTGTCACGGTGGGTGGTGTGTGTCACGGTGTGTGGTGTGTGTCACGGTGGGTGGTGTGTGTCACGGTGGGTGGTGTGTGTCACGGTGTGTGTCACGGTGGGTGGTGTGTGTCACGGTGTGTGTCACGGTGGGTGGTGTGTGTCACGGTGGGTGGTGTGTGTCACGGTGGGTGGTGTGTGTCACGGTGTGTGTCACGCCCCCCGCCCACGTGTACGGGGCCACAACAACAACAATCCCCCCCCCCCGTTAGATCTAACCAAACATGTCTTACACTTACACAAGTGTGTACTGAGACACTCACAAGTGTGTACTGAGACACTCACAAGTGTGTACTCAGACACTCACAAGTGTGTACTGAGACACTCACAAGTGTGTACTGAGACACTCACAAGTGTGTACTGAGACACTCACAAGTGTGTACTCAGACACTCACAAGTGTGTACTGAGACACTCACAAGTGTGTACTCAGACACTCACAAGTGTGTACTGAGACACTCACAAGTGTGTACTGAGACACTCACAAGTGTGTACTGAGACACTCACAAGTGTGTACTCAGACACTCACAAGTGTGTACTGAGACACTCACAAGTGTGTACTCAGACACTCACAAGTGTGTACTGAGACACTCACAAGTGTGTACTGAGACACTCACAAGTGTGTACTGAGACACTCACAAGTGTGTACTGAGACACTCACAAGTGTGTACTGAGACACTCACAAGTGTGTACTGAGACACTCACAAGTGTGTACTGAGACACTCACAAGTGTGTACTCAGACACTCACAAGTGTGTACTCAGACACTCACAAGTGTGTACTGAGACACTCACAAGTGTGTACTGAGACACTCACAAGTGTGTACTGAGACACTCACAAGTGTGTACTCAGACACTCACAAGTGTGTACTCAGACACTCACAAGTGTGTACTGAGACACTCACAAGTGTGTACTCAGACACTCACAAGTGTGTACTGAGACACTCACAAGTGTGTACTGAGACACTCACAAGTGTGTACTCAGACACTCACAAGTGTGTACTCAGACACTCACAAGTGTGTACTCAGACACTCACAAGTGTGTACTCAGACACTCACAAGTGTGTACTGAGACACTCACAAGTGTGTACTCAGACACTCACAAGTGTGTACTCAGACACTCACAAGTGTGTACTCAGACACTCACAAGTGTGTACTCAGACACTCACAAGTGTGTACTGAGACACTCACAAGTGTGTACTCAGACACTCACAAGTGTGTACTGAGACACTCACAAGTGTGTACTCAGACACTCACAAGTGTGTACTGAGACACTCACAAGTGTGTACTGAGACACTCACAAGTGTGTACTGAGACACTCACAAGTGTGTACTCAGACACTCACAAGTGTGTACTGAGACACTCACAAGTGTGTACTGAGACACTCACAAGTGTGTACTGAGACACTCACAAGTGTGTACTCAGACACTCACAAGTGTGTACTGAGACACTCACAAGTGTGTACTGAGACACTCACAAGTGTGTACTGAGACACTCACAAGTGTGTACTGAGACACTCACAAGTGTGTACTGAGACACTCACAAGTGTGTACTCAGACACTCACAAGTGTGTACTGAGACACTCACAAGTGTGTACTCAGACACTCACAAGTGTGTACTGAGACACTCACAAGTGTGTACTGAGACACTCACAAGTGTGTACTGAGACACTCACAAGTGTGTACTGAGACACTCACAAGTGTGTACTGAGACACTCACAAGTGTGTACTCAGACACTCACAAGTGTGTACTGAGACACTCACAAGTGTGTACTGAGACACTCACAAGTGTGTACTGAGACACTCACAAGTGTGTACTGAGACACTCACAAGTGTGTACTCAGACACTCACAAGTGTGTACTGAGACACTCACAAGTGTGTACTGAGACACTCACAAGTGTGTACTGAGACACTCACAAGTGTGTACTCAGACACTCACAAGTGTGTACTGAGACACTCACAAGTGTGTACTCAGACACTCACAAGTGTGTACTCAGACACAGCCAAAACAAACACGAGTCTATAATTATGTGAAGGTTAGAGGCGGGCAGCGCCCCGCCTCCCACCCTGCTGGGGCTGGTCTACTCGTCTACACTCTACCCGCGTCTACTCCGGCTCTACCTGAGCGTGTACCACAGGTGTCTACTCTACCCGCGTCTACTGCGGCTCTACCTGAGCGTGTACCACAGGTGTCTACACTCTACCCGCGTCTACTGCGGCTCTACCTGAGCGTGTACCACAGGTGTCTACACTCTACCCGCGTCTACTGCGGCTCTACCTGAGCGTGTACCACAGGTGTCTACACTCTGCCCGCGTCTACTGCGGCTCTACCTGAGCGTGTAACACAGGTGTCTACACTCTACCCGCGTCTACCTGAGCGTGTACCACAGGTGTCTACACTCACCTCAGTCGTCAAGTCCTGTGGTATATGAGTTGGTGAAGATGGAAGTTGAAGGCTGTGTTTGAGGGTGCACAAGTTGACTACACTGCCAAGGAGGGTAATGAGGCCCACTCTACCACCAGGGAGGGTGTGGTCACGCCCCTGGAGGGTCACTCTGGAGGCTGGAGTGCGTGGAGGGAAGGTTTAGAATGTGTGGAGGGCAAGTGTGTTAGGGCGACACAACGCGTCCTCTCACCACCACTGACTGACGCACACTGGCCCCCTCCATCGATCTCACCCCCACGCTAAATACTCCTCTCTTTCTCTCTCTCTATCTATCTATTCCCCTCGTTTCCTCCCCCTCTTCTTGGCCTACTTCTTCCATCAATTACCGCACTGATGATAGCCTCTGTGAGCGTGATAGCAACCCACGAGAGCACGCCATCTTGGGATATAGAGGTCGGAAGTCGTATTCGCGCAAATTATGACGTCAACTTGTGGAGGTCGTCTAGGCGGGTGTTGATAAGGACCCGGACAGATAACATTGCTATCTATGTATACATATATATATATATATATATATATATATATATATATATATATATATATATATATANCCCCTGCACTAATACAAATAATGGGTTTGTTCCCATTTCCCGTCATAATCTTTCATGTTGTCAACAATATCTCCAATTCCAGCTCCCGGATAGCAGACCCTTAACCTGTTCCCCCTATCTCTGGCACAAAACGTCCTGTCTAAATACCTCACCTGGGAATCTCCCACAACCAAAATCTCTTAGGTACCTCCATAACTTTCTGAGCACTTTGAGGGCCTGTGATTCGTTGCTCTTCGTTGATTTCCCTTTAGAGTGAACTGCAGGCTCACCACCAATTCGTCTTCCAACACGGCAAATGAATTTGATGTCCTTAGGGCGTCTGTAGGCGGCCTTGTCAAGGTCGTCTTAAGTCCCCTGTCCTTTACGACTTTCCACGACGAGGTCTTGTTAATATTGGTTTCCTCCTCCGTTTCTTCCTGATGTTTCAGCTGTCGTACCTCCTCTCGTAGGGAATCCATCTCTGCCCTCAGAGTTCCAACTAGATTCATCAGTTCCTTCACTAATCCTTCCATTATTGCTATAATAATGTTACTACAATCGGAGCTCCAGCTAACACAACCTCTCACTGTGACTGCGCCTGACTGTCTCCGAGCAAGAGGGGTGAACTAAATAAACATTTGACACTTAGTGATAGTATGAACATCCTTATGGCTGTAATTTCAACCAGGAACTGTGATATTAGACGTAGTATTAATAAATAAATAAAATATTGTGTTTTATTGTTTAATCTCAGAGAATGTCAAGTGACATTAAATTTTGAATAAAATTGGTGAGTGGAACACCGGGCTGAACTTTGAGCGAGTTCAGTGTTCCTCTCCTGAAAGACTGAGATTTCAGTCTGTGTGTTTAATTCTCATGTTCTAGATGAAACACGTAGATGGCTAATGGAGAGCCAATGATTTTTGCTGGCTAGCTTTTGCTGAAGGATTAGGGAAATTGCATTTAGTTATATCAGTTCAGGGATAGGTTGTTTTTTCTTCAGATGTAATTGTGAGGATTACTGGGCTGTCAATAGGATAGTAGGGATTCACATCCCTGGTTTTGCAATTGTGTATTAATGATTATTGTTATACAACCTGCTGGTTGTCATTGATTATTAGATAGGATAGTTTTGTATTTTTGGAGGCTTTGGTTCAGTGGTAATTATAAAGTAAGGGGTTAGGATAAGAAACTACGTGCTAAATAGTTTAACACAAGGTTTCTTAAACACTTGAGCGAGGGGGTTGTAACAGTAGAACTGTAATACACAAGACCATATAGCTAACAGGAAATGTTGTAGTTCACTAGAAGGGAGGATACAACTTTTATAAAAATATGGAGCCAGTGAGGAGTTGACCTAACTGGCTAGGGTCATCCCCCCCCCGAGGGAGTTGAACTCATATTTATTTATTTATTTATTTATATACAAGAAGGTACATTGGGATTGTGAGGATACATAGCATAGTAATTACATGCTTGTAAAGCCACCAGTACGCGGAGCGTTTCGGGCAGGTCCTTAATCTAAGAAAATTTTAAGTAGGTAAAATACTTGCAAAATTTATAAAAATGATAACAGGTACATAGCAAGAAAAAAAAATAAAAGATGAGAGAAAATTTGTAGGTATATTAAAGCACATAGGTAGCTAAGATTGAGTGCAATGACAGCTTGAATGGTAGTTGACAAAAATTGGTAGGCACAAAACAGCATATGGCTAGCACATAAAAGAAGACAGCAATGAACACAATGATAAGGTTGTTTGGGTTAAATACATAAAGATTAGGAGATTGGGTAACACTAGGTACAGAGCAAATTTAAAGCTCAGTATAGGAAACTACGAAGATGAAATTAGGTACTTTTTGTTTTTTGTTTTTAAATGAGGCAAAAGTTTGACAGTTTTTCAATTCACTAGGGAGTGAGTTCCATAGACTAGGTCCCTTAATTTGCATAGAGTGTTTACACAGATTAAGTTTGACCCTGGGGATATCAAAGAGATATTTATTTCTGGTGTGGTGATAATGGGTCCTATTACATCTAGGGTTTTGTAAATGTAGTTGATACAAGACAATGTCTGCCCGAAACGCTGCGCGTACTAGTGGCTTTACAAGATTGTAATTACTGTACTATTCAATGTATTCTCATAAACCCATGTACCTTCTTGTATATATATAAATAAATAAATAAATAAATGTGTGGAGGGAGTTAATATTTAGCAAGTTAATGGAGTTAAACAAGGGGGCTGAGTGTTGTCTGAAAGCAGAGTTTGTTATTATTCTGATAGCAGATTTTTGCTGGGTGATGATGGACTTAAGGTGGTTTGCAGTGGTAGACCCCCATGCACAGATACCATAATTAAGATAGGATAGATTAGTGAATAATATAGTGAGAGGAGAGCAGAGTTAGGTACATAATATCTGATTTTGGAGAGTATACCAACTGTCTTAGAGACTTTCTTAGTTATGTGTTGAATATGGTATGTATCTAGGAATAGGCCAAGAAACTTTCCATCATTTTTATTACTGATGTTAATGTTGTCTATCTGAAGCTGAATTGCATTCTATGATTTGCTTCCCAAATAAGATGTAGTAAGTCTTTTCTATGTTTAGTGTTAGTTTGTTGGTTGACATCCATAAGTGGACTTTATTTTAATTCATTATTCACAACATTATTTAGTGTATGTGGGTTGGGGTCTGAATAGATAAGGGTAGTATCATCAGCAAACAATATAGGTTTAAGAATATTAGAGATATTTGGCAGATCATTGATATATATATATATATATATATATATATATATATATATATATATATATATATATATATATATATATATATATAAGAAATAGAAGAGGCCCTAAGATACTGCCCTGCGGCACTCCAACGGTAATTGGTAGAGTGGAAGAAGTTGTATCATTGATGGTTACATATTGGTGTCTGTCACTAAGATAGGATCGGATGTAGTCAAGGGCAAGGCCACGGATTCCATAATGCTGGAGTTTAAGTAAGAGGTAGTTGTGATTAACAGTATCAAAGGCTTTTCTTAGGTCAATGAAGAGTCCAATCGGAAACTCATTTTTGTCAAGGGCTTAGTAGATTACGTCAAGGAAACTAATGATTGCATCGTTGGTGCTCTTTTGGGACCGGAAGCCAAACTGGCAGGGGCTGAGTATGCCGAATTTTACGAGGTAGGAATAGAGCTGTTTGTAGATAATTTTTTCAAATATTTTTGATAGACTGGGTAGATTTGATATTGGTCTGTAATTGTTTATGTCCGCCGGATTGCCTCCTTTATGGACTGGCGTTACTCTTGCTTTTTTTAAGGATATCAGGGAAGGTGTGACATTATAGATTTGTTGAACAGCAGAGCTATGGGTGGCGCATGGGCATGGGAGGCGCTCTTGTATACAATGAACGGAATTTCACTGGTGTTCCCTGGCTTGGTTTTTAGAGAGTGCATGATGGACATCGACATATGTAGAATACTGCAGCGCCACAGGGACCCTGTGTCGAGTCATCAAACTAGGGTAATAATTCATGCATTAAACAATTAGTAGGAAGAATCAATCATGTTTAAATACTTATGTTAAAAATTAACAATTGAGAAAAAAGAATAAGTCTCGTATGTTACCTAAGAAACATGTGACATCAGTAAGAACAGGATATCTCGTTACTTTGTGAATATGTATCTCCCAGCTTGCTTGTTAATTCATGTAAATTAGTGAAATGTAAGTGCTATTGAATATTGTAATTAGCCTAGATCACGTGTCTAGATAATTCTTAATTGTTTTGAAATAATAAGTCACCTTCAGTGACGAATACGAGATTTTAGTTAGTAATCTTCTTCAAAGATTAATTTGGCAAGTGAGCCAGGGTCAGCCTCACACGAGGTCAGTGTGGACTGGGTCACAAGTGAGCCAGGGTCAGCCTCCCACGAGGTCAGTGTGGACTGGGTCACAAGTGAGCCAGGGTCAGCCTCCAACGAGGTCAATGTGGACTGGGGTCACAAGTGAGCCAGGGTCAGCCTCACACGAGGTCAGTGTGGACTGGGTCACAAGTGAGCCAGGGTCAGCCTCCCACGAGGTCAGTGTGGACTGGGTCACAAGTGAGCCAGGGTCAGCCTCCCACGAGGTCAGTGTGGACTGGGTCACAAGTGAGCCAGGGTCAGCCTCACACGAGGTCAGTGTGGACTGGGTCACAAGTGAGCCAGGGTCAGCCTCCCACGAGGTCAGTGTGGACTGGGTCACAAGTGAGCCAGGGTCAGCCTCCCACGAGGTCAGTGTGGACTGGGTCACAAGTGAGCCAGGGTCAGCCTCACACGAGGTCAGTGTGGACTGAGTCACAAGTGAGCCAGGGTCAGCCTCCCACGAGGTCAGTGTGGACTGGGTCACAAGTGAGCCAGGGTCAGCCTCACACGAGGTCAGTGTGGACTGGGTCACAAGTGAGCCAGGGTCAGCCTCCCACGAGGTCAGTGTGGACTGGGTCACAAGTGAGCCAGGGTCAGCCTCACACGAGGTCAGTGTGGACTGGGTCACAAGTGAGCCAGGGTCAGCCTCCCACGAGGTCAGTGTGGACTGGGTCACAAGTGAGCCAGGGTCAGCCTCCCACGAGGTCAGTGTGGACTGGGTCACAAGTGAGCCAGGGTCAGCCTCACACGAGGTCAGTGTGGACTGGGTCACAAGTGAGCCAGGGTCAGCCTCACACGAGGTCAGTGTGGACTGGGTCACAAGTGAGCCAGGGTCAGCCTCCCACGAGGTCAGTGTGGACTGGGTCACAAGTGAGCCAGGGTCAGCCTCCCACGAGGTCAGTGTGGACTGGGTCACAAGTGAGCCAGGGTCAGCCTCCCACGAGGTCAGTGTGGACTGGGTCACAAGTGAGCCAGGGTCAGCCTCACACGAGGTCAGTGTGGACTGGGTCACAAGTGAGCCAGGGTCAGCCCCACACGAGGTCAGTGTGGACTGGGTCACAAGTGAGCCAGGGTCAGCCTTCCACGAGGTCAGTGTGGACTGGGTCACAAGTGAGCCAGGGTCAGCCTCACACGAGGTCAGTGTGGACTGGGTCACAAGTGAGCCAGGGTCAGCCTCACACGAGGTCAGTGTGGACTGGGTCACAAGTGAGCCAGGGTCAGCCTCCCACGAGGTCAGTGTGGACTGGGTCACAAGTGAGCCAGGGTCAGCCTCACACGAGGTCAGTGTGGACTGGGTCACAAGTGAGCCAGGGTCAGCCTCCCACGAGGTCAGTGTGGACTGGGTCACAAGTGAGCCAGGGTCAGCCCCACACGAGGTCAGTGTGGACTGGGTCACAAGTGAGCCAGGGTCAGCCTCCCACGAGGTCAGTGTGGACTGGGTCACAAGTGAGCCAGGGTCAGCCTCCCACGAGGTCAGTGTGGACTGGGTCACAAGTGAGCCAGGGTCAGCCTCACACGAGGTCAGTGTGGACTGGGTCACAAGTGAGCCAGGGTCAGCCTCACACGAGGTCAGTGTGGACTGGGTCACAAGTGAGCCAGGGTCAGCCTCCCACGAGGTCAGTGTGGACTGGGTCACAAGTGAGCCAGGGTCAGCCTCCCACGAGGTCAGTGTGGACTGGGTCACAAGTGAGCCAGGGTCAGCCTCCAACGAGGTCAATGTGGACTGGGGTCACAAGTGAGCCAGGGTCAGCCTCACACGAGGTCAGTGTGGACTGGGTCACAAGTGAGCCAGGGTCAGCCTCCCACGAGGTCAGTGTGGACTGGGTCACAAGTGAGCCAGGGTCAGCCTCCCACGAGGTCAGTGTGGACTGGGTCACAAGTGAGCCAGGGTCAGCCTCACACGAGGTCAGTGTGGACTGGGTCACAAGTGAGCCAGGGTCAGCCTCCCACGAGGTCAGTGTGGACTGGGTCACAAGTGAGCCAGGGTCAGCCTCCCACGAGGTCAGTGTGGACTGGGTCACAAGTGAGCCAGGGTCAGCCTCCCACGAGGTCAGTGTGGACTGGGTCACAAGTGGAGGCGGAGCTCCTCACCTTTAGCCCTGGCCAAGCATCTAGGCTTGGCTGTGGTATTCTAAGGTATCTGAGTTATTACATTGTAGAATCCACATTATTTTGTTGTAGTCAATTACCAATTGCCTCAGTTAGGAATATATTCAGTTTAGGAAGTGTTCACATAGGACGTGTTAATTTTTATTTTCTATGATAATCTTTGATTTAATAAATTTTGTTTTAGAATTTTATGGTGTTCAATGAAATTTCCCCCAATGTTTATGTTACGCTGCTGTTGGGCTCAAGCCCATGCTTTAGGCTCTCTCTGCAAGCCTGCAAGCATTGATTTTATATCGTAGATAATCACTTTGTACATTGTTTTAATTCCACACTTAACGTAAATCTTATCTCTCCTTTTTTGACAACTGTGGATCCATTCTCGAGGTTTATGCCTAATTGATGGTATCCTGCTTCACCGTCAATTGGGGGGAATTACCCAGTGGGTAGAAGATAGCAGGTGGTGGCGGCGTAAGTCAGAGCTTACAGTGTAGCAGTGAAAGGTACAGTATCCTCGAGCCGTGAGATCTAAACGATCAAACGTTTAGATCTCGAGGAATGGTACTGAAGGTTACACAGCAGTACTTTGGTCTGTATATTTACTTAATAACAACCAGCATTTAACCAGTAAGTGAGGTTAAAGGCTGGGCCCCGTTACAACCAGTATAAAAGCTATGATTTGTCTAGACCCAGAACCAATGTTTATGGGCAGCACAAAACGTGGATCAGACTGTGCGACACAGTGGTTGCCAGGATCAGGTTGGGTTACCGTTACCTGTGGCAGGTGGCTGCAGGTGACGGATCTCCCAATCCTGAGCACTCCAGTTGCAAACTCTGTGAGCAGGAACTGCGGCATAATCTCCCACACAACATCACCGAATGCCCAGTTATTAGACCTTTCAGACCCGTTCTCATGAGGTACCTGGAGCTTAGGAATTACTCTCGTGTTCTTGATGATATCCCCATAAGGCACACAGAGTTTGCCAGTACAGACTACTGATCACATGGCCCTGTATGACTAACCATCCTGTGTGATGGAGATGTTTAGCATCACGTAGCTAGTTCTTGACACACACTGTACTCCCCTTCATATAGTCCAGGGCAGCTGCACAAATGCACATGTACCCAAATGTGTTAATAAAAGTAGGTGTATTCAGACATTGACAGCAAAACTAATGTTAGGAAAAATGATTGGTGCTCTGGGCACCAATGTCGCTCCAAGAACATATTTTATCTAGCTCAAGTTGGAGGGCATTACAATCGTCTGCGTCTCCTATCTTCCCTATTTCATGAGCAGCAGCCGCAAACATGTTCAAATAATTCTGTATTCCTTCTGGTAGATGGTGTATGTAGACGATGAACATTACTGGTGCAAGAACTGAACCTTGTGGTACTCCGCTAGTAACACTCCTCCAGTCAGATACATTGTCTCTCATTACTGCTCTCATTTGTCTGGCAGAAAATGTTTCATCCGTCAGAAGCTTCCCTGTCACTCCTCCAGCATGTTCCAGTTTCCAGAACAGCCTCTTGTGTGGGATTCTATAAAAAGCCTCTTTTAGATCCAGATGGACACAGTCAACCCAACCACCTATTTCCTGTAGTATTTATGTGGCTCTATCATAAGAGCTAAATAGATTTGTTACTCAGGATCTTCCTCATTGAAAGCCACACTATCTGTCTGTTATTTTGTCAATACTCTCTAGGTGTTTCCTCTAGTGTTTCCTCTAGTGTTTTGACTACCACGCTTGTTAATGATACAAGTCTATAATTTAGAGGTTCCTCTCGACTACCATTTTTAAAATTTATATTATGTTCGTCTTTCTCCATATATCTGCTAATGTTCCTGTGGACAAGGATGTCTGGAATATTAATTGGAGTGGACTGGTCAGTTCAGTTGGACATTCTCTCAGCACCCAAGGTGGTGACGCTCCATCACGGCCAACTGCTTTATTACTTCCTGGCACCTTGACTTATTTTTTCACTTCGTCTTGAGCTACCTTTAAGTATTCTGTGGCGTGTTGTGGAATTGATAATTGGTCCGGCTCTCTGAAATCCTCACTTTGTACAAACACACTTTGGAACTGTTTACTTAGCATTTTACACACATCATTTTCATTCCCAGTAGTCCTGTTCCCCGTTCTCAATCTCTAGGTTTTACCTGCAGCTTGCATTTAATGAGTTTATACAAAAGGCCTGGATCTGTTTTACATATGTCCGCTATACCTTTCTCAGAGTTCCTTTCTGAATCTCTTCTCACGGTTGTGTAATTGTTTCTTGTTTGCTTGTAGTTCTGGTATGTTTGTCAGTTAGAACTCTTCTATATTGAACCCATTTTGTTCTCTTATCCTCTCTGCCCCTCTCTCACAACTTCCGTTCAACCAAACCAGGTTGTAAGTCCTGCATGTGTGTTCTGGTAGGAATGTTTCTGCGCCTTCATCGTATATTTCGCAAAATTTGCCATACTAGTCATTTACTTCCTCGCGTAGCAATAAGTCTCTCCAATTAAACTCATTAAATAATTATCTAAGTTCCCAATAGTGTCCTCTCTTGAAATCGAGTTTATCAACTGTTTCATTGTCACGATTCTCTTGCAGATTATATCGCAAAGCATATTTAATGTTCACCAGGACATGGTCACTCTTTCCCAAGGGAGGAAGGTACTGGACGACAACTATCTCCTCTTCTTTCCTGGTGAATATTACATCCAGTGTTGACGGAACATCCCCTTCCCTCTCTGGTTCTTGGAGAACTTCATCTCCCAAGTGGTACCTTGTGTGTTGTGGTGGGGGGAGGGGGGCCAGACCTGTTGGAGCAGGCTCTCACAAGTCAGGGGAGCCAGGCTCTCACAAGTCAGGGGGCCAGGCTCTCACAAGTCAGGGGAGCCAGGCTCTCACAAGTCAGGGGAGCCAGGCTCTCACAAGTCAGGGGAGCCAGGCTCTCACAAGTCAGGGGAGCCAGGCTCTCACAAGTCGGGGGGCCAGGCTCTCACAAGTCGGGGGGCCAGGCTCTCACAAGTCAGGGGAGCCAGGCTCTCACAAGTCGGGGGGCCAGGCTCTCACAAGTCGGGGGGCCAGGCTCTCACAAGTCGGGGGGCCAGGCTCTCACAAGTCGGGGGGCCAGGCTCTCACAAGTCGGGGGGCCAGGCTCTCACAAGTCGGGGGGCCAGGCTCTCACAAGTCGGGGGGCCAGGCTCTCACAAGTCAGGGGGGCCAGACTCTCACAAGTCGGGGGGCCAGGCTCTCACAAGTCAGGGGGGGCCAGGCTCTCACAAGTCAGGGGGGCCAGGCTCTCACAAGTTGGGGGGCCAGGCTCTCACAAGTTGGGGGGCCAGGCTCTCACAAGTCAGGGGGGCCAGGCTCTCACAAGTCGGGGGGCCAGGCTCTCACAAGTCAGGGGGGGCCAGGCTCTCACAAGTCGGGGGGCCAGGCACTCACAAGTCGGGGGGCCAGGCTCTCACAAGTCAGGGGAGCAGGCTCTCACAAGTCAGGGGGCCAGGCTCTCACAAGTCGGGGGGCCAGACTCTCACAAGTCGGGGGGCCAGACTCTCACAAGTCGGGGGGGGGGGGGCCAGGCTCTCACAAGTCAGGGGAGCCAGGCTCTCACAAGTCGGGGGCCAGGCTCTCACAAGTCGGGGGGGCAGACTCTCACAAGTCGGGGGGGGCCAGGCTCTCACAAGTCAGGGGAGCCAGGCTCTCACAAGTCGGGGGGCCAGGCTCTCACAAGTCGGGGGGCCAGACTCTCACAAGTCGGGGGGCCAGACTCTCACAAGTCGGGGGGCCAGACTCTCACAAGTCGGGGGCCAGGCTCTCACAAGTCGGGGGGCCAGACTCTCACAAGTCGGGGGGGCCAGGCTCTCACAAGTCGGGGGGCCAGGCACTCACAAGTCGGGGGGCCAGGCTCTCACAAGTCGGGGGGGGGGGCAGACTCTCACAAGTCGGGGGGGCAGACTCTCACAAGTCGGGGGGGGGGGGCAGGCTCTCACAAGTCAGGGGAGCCAGGCTCTCACAAGTCGGGGGGCCAGGCTCTCACAAGTCGGGGGGCCAGACTCTCACAAGTCGGGGGCCAGACTCTCACAAGTCAGGGGGGCCAGGCTCTCACAAGTCAGGGGGGCCAGGCTCTCACAAGTCAGGGGAGCCAGGCTCTCACAAGTCAGGGAGCCAGGCTCTCACAAGTCAGGGGAGCCAGGCTCTCACAAGTCGGGGGGCCAGACTCTCACAAGTCAGGGGAGCAGGCTCTCACAAGTCGGGGGGCCAGGCTCTCACAAGTCAGGGGGGCCAGGCTCTCACAAGTCGGGGGGCCAGGCTCTCACAAGTCAGGGGAGCAGGCTCTCACAAGTCAGGGAGCCAGACTCTCACAAGTCGGGGGGCCAGGCTCTCACAAGTCGGGGGAGCAGGCTCTCACAAGTCAGGGGGGCCAGGCTCTCACAAGTCAGGGGGGCCAGGCTCTCACAAGTCAGGGGGCCAGGCTCTCACAAGTCAGGGGGCCAGGCTCCCACAACTCAGGGGGGCCAGGCTCTCACAAGTCGGGGGGGCCAGGCTCTCACAAGTCGGGGGGCCAGGCTCTAACAAGTCAGGGGAGCCAGGCTCTCACAAGTCGGGGGGCAGGCTCTCACAAGTCGGGGAGCCAGGCTCTCACAAGTCAGGGGAGCAGGCTCTCACAAGTCGGGGGAGCAGGCTCTCACAAGTCAGGGGAGCCAGGCTCTCAAAAGTCAGGGGAGCCAGGCTCTCACAAGTCGGGGGGCCAGGCTCTCACAAGTCTGGGGGCCAGGCTCTCACAAGTCAGGGGGGGGGGGCAGGCTCTCACAAGTCAGGGGGGCCAGGCTCTCACAAGTCAGTGGGGGTAGGCTCTCACAAGTCGGGGGGCCAGACTCTCACAAGTCAGGGGGCCAGGCTCTCACAAGTCGGGGGGGGGCCAGGCCCTCACAAGTCGGGGGGCCAGACTCTCACAAGTCGGGGGGGGCCAGGCTCTCACAAGTCGGGGGAGCCAGGCTCTCACAAGTCGGGGGCCAGGCTCTCGCAAGTCGGGGGGCCAGGCTCTCACAAGTCAGGGGAGCCAGGCTCTCACAAGTCGGGGGGCCAGGCTCTCACAAGTCGGGGGGCCAGGCTCTCACAAGTCGGGGGCCAGGCTCTCACAAGTCGGGGGGCCAGACTCTCACAAGTCGGGGGGCCAGGCTCTCACAAGTCAGGGGGGCAGGCTCTCACAAGTCAGGGGAGCCAGGCTCTCACAAGTCGGGGGGCCAGGCTCTCACAAGTCGGGGGGCCAGGCTCTCACAAGTCGGGGGCCAGCTCTCACAAGTCAGGGGGGCCAGGCTCTCACAAGTCAGGGGGGCCAGGCTCTCACAAGTCAGGGGGGGGTAGGCTCTCACAAGTCGGGGGGCCAGACTCTCACAAGTCGGGGGGCCAGACTCTCACAAGTCAGGGGGGCCAGGCTCTCACAA
>WNGS01001553.1:0-21011 GCA_020271785.1 Procambarus virginalis
TGCAGAATGAAGCTGGAGCCTACTCAAAACATCAAATTCATCTACCAATCCTCCACCTCGAGAAAGAATTAAACCTTCTCAAGAACACAGTTTACTACTTTAATCCATGAACCACTAGAAAACAGGAAGAAATATTGCAACGGTTTGAGAACCATCTGAACAACCTACAACACCAACACACTGTTACCCAGGACGAAACAGACCAACATAAACTACTAGAGTCTGTAATTATCTCTTCACATGATTTTCCCCAAGAAACTGATGGAGAAGACTGTGCTGCCATTGTGATCAAGGTATTGCAGGATAAGTTAAGGTATTCACTTCAAAAAATCACATCAAATCAGCTTATAGAGTGGGTACCAAATCATCTGGTACAAACACCGAAGAATTCGAGTAAAACTTGATAGCTGCTCCCGCAAGTCTGATCTTATCACAGCTGCAGTCGCTGGTAAATCCTCTGTTTATGTGAATGAATGTCTGACCAGGTTCAGGCAAAATCTCTTTTTTAAACTGCGTGGTTGCTGCAAAAATTCCACTGTAATTAAGCACTGTTTTTGTGCGAGATGGTAAAATTATAGCTAGGAGGACTGACATTGGAAAAACCTATTCAATAACCACTGAAGCTCACCTTAATTCTTTCCTCAGTGACTGTGGGATAACTGCTGTATAGCCAGAATTCAAATTATAATCTCATTTAACTACCATTGTGTACTTTAGCTCTGCCTTTCCTTTCAAAAGGTAACTTTAACTAACTTTAGTTAAAAAATAATTGTCATCCTTACAATTGTCATCTTTCATTTTACTCCCATGTTCAGTAGTACACTGGCTTTGCCTGTGTCCTCTAGTATTAACTTCATTATCCAGTGTTCCTGAGTGTATCTCTATTTAAGCTACCTCATTTTGTCTTAGTGTAACTTTAGTATTAAACTATAGTGTACTTATAATATATAGTAAGCAAGCTTTTCATTTTATAGTTTTCATAATTGCTTTTTTACTTTTTTGGGCATCTATTGTTTATTATTATTCTTTCATTATTTACATTCCTAGTTCTCATTAAGTTTTTTTTTTCTTTACTTAATTTACCATTGAGTTTATATTACTTAAATTACCATTAAGTTTATATTACTTTAGAATTTTTATTCTACTTTCCTTTATTTTCTCTATTTGTATTTTGGCACTCTTGCCTTGTTTCCCAGCAACCAGCCTTTTTATGCAGACAAGTATAGACCCAGAACTAAACCTCTTATCCACTATCTATGACAATCATCACTTTAATGACCAAAATTGCAGATATTTTACAGCACATGATGTAAACAATGTATTAACACATAATCACAATATCTCTGTAATCAACTTGAATGTTAGATCCCTAGGTAAACACTTTGATGATGTTAGTGCCTTGATTGAAACTATTGACAACAAATTCACTTTTATTATACTTACTGAAACGTGGTTGAAAGAGGATACTACTCAACTCTTTAACATGCCTAACTACTTGGCAATTCACAACTGTCGTCAAATTCAGAGAGGTGGTGGTACTGCTCTTTACTACCATCATGAACTAACATGCTTAAAAGTAATTAGAACTAGAGACTGCGCTGTGTGGGGAGTATATCTTCGCCAGTTTCAGAGTCAAGGGTACCGAGTCTATCCTGTCTGTAGGTGCAGTCTATAGAATTCCTAACACTGATGTGTCTGAATTCAATTCAAACCTTAGTAATCTAATACTCGAGAACAGACTGAACAAAAACCATCTAATTATCGCAGGGGACTTTAATATTGACCTCTGCGAGCCTGAGCACCCTACTACTGTTAGCTTCCTCAACTGATGATTCCTGCTTCCTCATACCCTTAATCACTAGACCTACTAGAATCACTGATAGTACTGCCACGACTCTAGATCACATCTGGACCAACATAACCTCTCCGCTTACTTCAGGTATAATCACCGATAGCACTACAGACCATTACCCCACATTTCTCTTAACTAACATTAACAAACCACCTCTAGAGTCAAGGAGAGATAGTTTTAGGCTGCACAATGAATCTGCTATAGACAATTTTATAACTGCTGCTGATAATGTCAACTGGGAGTCAGAGTTAGGTAACATAGGGGACATCAACCTAGCAGTACAATCTTTTCTTCAAAAAACTCTAAGCCTTTATAACACCCACTGTCCTATGCTTACAAAACAAGTCACTACCAAAAGGCTTAACAATCCCTGGCTTACAAAGGGAATACTTAAATCCATAATAAAAAACATGACCTTGAGAAGAAGTATAGGCTAGGAACCGTCTCCAAAGAATTCTCAAAAAATTACTCTTTACTGCTATCTAAGATAATTAGACGAGCCAAAGCTAAATACTACGAAGATAAATTTACCCAAATAAAGAGCAACATTAAAAAACTTGGAGCACAATTTCACAAATCTTGGGATCAAAGAAGACTTTAAACAACAAACCAACACTCCTGTCTAATAACGATGGTCAGCTTTCAGCCTCTGATTCTGCTATTGAGTTCAATAGGTTCTTCTCTTCCATTGGGTCATCCCTTGCAAATGATATTCCATCTTCCAGTACTGAGGTTAAGGACTACCTTACAGGTAACTATCCACAGTCTCTGTACCTAAAGCCTACTAATTCCACTGAAGTCAATGAGATAATCCTTTCCCTCAAAACCAAGTCTAGTGCCCTTGAGGAGATTCCGACATTAATTTACAAAAAAGCCTCCAGATCCTTAGCCCCTGCAATTGCATTGCTCTTCAACAAGTCACTTGAACTCCAAACCTTTCCAGATATTCTAAAAAAAGCGAGAGTAACCCCTGTCCACAAATGTGGTGATCCCACAGATGTTAACAACTACAGACCTATTTCAATCCTGCCTAACTTATCAAAAATTTTTGAAAAACTAATCTACAAGCAGCTCTACTCTTATCTAGCCAAGCACAATATACTTAGCTCTTGCCAATATGGCTTCAGACCTAAAAAAAGCACTAACGATGCACTTATTAGTATGATTAACTTAATTCATGCAGCTCTTGATAAAAATGAGTTCCCTGTTGGGTTATTTGTGGACCTGCGTAAGGCTTTTGACACTGTCAACCACCAAAACCTTCTTCTTAAATTACATCATTATGGAGTCAGAGGACTCTCCCTGCAATACCTCAAATCTTACCTTACTGACAGACTCCAGTATGTTTCTGTGAACAATTCAATTTCTCCTACCCTACCCATCAACATTGGTGTTCCTCAGGGCAGTATACTTGGCCCTCTCCTCTTTCTCATCTACATTAATGACCTTCCAAATGCCTCCCAACACCTTAGACCAATTCTATTTGCTGACGACACAACTTTCATTTACTCCAGTCCTGACCCCCTTGCTCTAAATGCCACAGTAAATACCGAGCTTAATAAAGTCCATCTTTGGCTAACTGCCAACAAACTCACCCTTAACATTGACAAAACTTTCTATATTCTGTTTGGCAATAAATCCTCTAATCAAATAAATCTCAAGATTAACAATACCCAAATTTGTAACAAATTAGATGGCAAATTCCTTGGCGTTCTCATTGATCACAAGCTTAATTTCCAGGGTCACATTCTAAATATATCAAAAAAAGTTTCAAAAACTGTTGGCATTCTTTCTAAGATCAGATATTATGTACCCCGCCCTGCCCTGGTGACTCTCTATTACTCCCTCATCTATCCATATCTCAACTATGGTATTTGTGCTTGGGGTTCTACTACCCAAAATCATTTACGTCCTCTTATTACTCAACACAAAGCTGCTATTAGGACAATATCCAACTCTGGCCCCAGACATCACTCGGTACCCCTACTCAAATCTCTGAATATGTTAGATATTAAGTCACTGCACATTCTCTCATGTGTATTATACATATATAAAACGCTGAACTGTAATGCCAATCCTGACCTCAAAAGCTTCATTGAAAGCTGTAACAGAACCCATGAGCACCACACCAGAAATAAATACAGTTTTGATATTCCAAGAGTACGACTTAATCAAACTAGAAATGCTCTACAAATCAAGGGACCCAGAATGTGGAATGACCTTCCCAACCATGTTAAAGACTGTACCTCTCTCAACCAGTTTAAGATTAAAACTAAACACTACCTGATTAATTCCCTGTAACCTACCTTACCACTCTATTGTCAACCCATGTATGTTATTTTTTTTTTTATTCAACGCTGTTTGTCTACCTATTGTATTTGTGCTGCTTTTTCTGTCATGTTCCCCCTTTTTTTTTATCTTTATTTGTATCTGTTCTCAATACATTTTATTCTTTTTGCTCATTAGTATTAAGTTTTAGATATTAATGTTTTTCTTGCCCGAAACGCATTGCGTAATAGTGGCTTTAGGCATTGTATGTACTAGCTCTATCTATAAATCCACTTATGTAAAATCACTTTATGTATGTACCTTTCCTGAATAAACATATTTATTTATTTTATTATTTATTGAACTCTGTTGTCCTGCCTGACTTGGACTGACTTCAAGAGGGCCTCCAGATTACCTGTGAGTTCAGTAGAAATTCAGTTGTATAACTTTTACCAAGTTAGGGTGGTCCAGTGGTCAGCTTCAGCAGCTGGGATTCTCTCGGTTGTGGGTTCCAGTCACTTCAGAACTCCAGTTAACTTTCCAAGACTGTAATTTGCTTGGCAAAATGAATTTTGGGGTTCAGTCCCTGAGCCCATGTGCCTCTAATCCTTTCCACTACTGCCCACAGGATGGGTATGGGGTGCTTAATAAATTAGACTAAATACTTTGCACAATTACCTTCTCTGGTGTGTTCGGGAATTCACCCCCGAGTAGCTTGGTCACCAGGGTGGAGAGCCTCGCCTTGGACTAATCAAAGATGTGTGAGTCATCGTGTTTGAGTCCTTGGCTGGGGGCATTCTTTGCTTATGCTGTGGTGCATTGGGGTTCGTGTGCTTGTCTATATGGCACGCTGTGTTCGCCATTCTTAGCCTGATTATTTTGGCTGCACTTAGCGACTGTTCTTCTGGTGAGCGGTCCTGATGTCTGGTTAGCCACCTTCAGGCCCTGGGAATCCCCTACCGGTCTCTGGCATGGCTCGGTATGTTGTTGTTGCTGGGTTAGGGGCGGCTACAGTACCCTACTTAGAGGGACAACTGAAAGACAGTCCATCGACATCTACTAACTCCAAGACTCAATAAATCACTGAATTATATGTTTAATAGATCTCTAATCCTGTCGATGGAGGACAGAAGAAAATGTATATACTGTATGCTGGTTAGCACTGTAAATGTGTGGTCACGTTTGTGGTAGAAAAAACTCTGGATAACAAAGCGTCAGGCGTCCAGCGGGGAGTAGAATAAGTCAAAGCCAAATGTCAAAGTCAGAAAAGCCCCCTAAACCCAAATGGGTAAAATTCACCGACGTCTTCCAGTGACCCCCCAGCAGAGCCGGTTCCATCTCCAAAGAATCTGAGGGTAATGGAGACTGGTCTGTGTCACAGACCAGTCTCAATGGTCTGTAACACAGTCGCTGGTCTGAGTCACAGACCAGCAACGCAATTGTGGCAATGTGAGGAGGCCTGGCTCTGGTTCCCCGGTAGGCCAAGCAACTTCCGGAGACCTATTAGTATGGAGCAATCTTAGCAGGATAGCTTCAGAGAGCCACTGGGGGTCCCCACAAAATGTTATAATGACTATAACGTAACCTCTGGAAAATGTATCAATCCACAAAGAGCAATATAGACTACGATATACAGACGCGCATTAATTTCCGCCGCCCAGGAAATCAGATCAACTAAAAGAAACTACGAAAGAAAACTTGCTTAAAACATTAAGACAGATCCAAAGATCCTATGCCGAAGTAAACCCGAAGTAGAGCAGTAGTAGGTAAAGTAGCTGTAGTACAATAGTAGAAGTTGTAGTATAGTTCTTGTAGTACAATAGTAGTAGAAGCTGTAGTAAAATAGTAGTAGTAGTGTATAATAGTATTATGTTAATTGTTGTAGTAGTATTAGTGTAGAAGGTAAGGTAATTATCAGGAGAGAGAGCGCTAAACCAGTATAACTATATAGGTAGTAGTGTAGAAGTAGAAGTAGTAGTAGTATTGTATAGTTCCTGCAAAAATTTTGAAACCCACAAAAATTCTAGGTCCTGTGAGGAGCAACCTATTCTCGGCTCACATCAAGACGAAGCAATATAACTATTATTGTACATAAACACTAAGTTTGCCGCACTTGATGATGGCCACTGAACTGAAGGGAATGATTTGAGGATTCAATGTTCCATCATGTTTGTGTACTTAAAGGGTTAACTTGGTGGCGACTGCAGTCCTATAAATATCAGCGACTATCAACATCATCAAACCAGGTTCGTCAATTAAGTGGCTGACCTTGAACTCAGGCATGTATTAATATAGATAATATTCTGAAATAAAATTGGCATTCTCAGATAACTATATTTTTATGCGTAGGCTTATGTTAGGTTAAATAAAGAGGTAAGAATAGGCTATTTTCAATGGAAATTCAAAGATATAGTTTCCTTGCGTAGATGCAACGTATGTGTACTAGATAACTCGTTGGAATGTAGGTCAGCCTACAATTGCCAGTTGTGTACGGACATAAAGTGAGATGACTAACCTCATAACCAGGGAAGAGTGCAGTGTCCCTGACTGAGTGATGCAGTGGTGACCCGCAGTGCAGTGCTTCAATAGACTTGATACTAGAGGAAGATGACGCCGACCTCAGGCGGTAACACACACCAGCATTACGAACCTGCAACACGGAAATGTTTGCCTCAGTTGGCACAGTGGATAATGTGGCTCACTCGTTCAGGCTAAGTACCTTTGGGTCTGGCAAGGATTTTGATAGGTGGCTGTACGGACAGCCTTTTTTTCGGTTGTGGGAGACAATATCTCTAAAATTTATTCCTTAATTGTAATATTTGTTATCCTTAACTGTGCTCAAAATACTTAGGTTAGCTCCTTCTAACCCTTGCACAGGAGCCCTTCAGAATTTCTTTATTGAATGCCAGCATTGTTCAGAATGGATAGCTAAAACTGGAACTGAACTCAGAATGTATCAGATTCAAATTAAAGATCAGCCCAAGCTTCGTCTTGAGGCAAAGTTCAACGCCTTAAGCCATATTGATGCTCTGACCACAGAGCATTCTCTCTGTCTCAAATCATATTCACTGATAGTTCCCTACACCGCCCCAACGGGTGCAGCTGGAAGTGCACTTGTCCTGACAATAATTGATGGATTACATTTTGAAAGTTGGATCCGTATAAACAACTAGGCCACTACCCCTTAAATCGAACTAATTTGAGGAAGGAAGCCAGAGTTTATTTATCGAGGTCTGCTTCCCCCATTATGTGCCTCTGTAACCCTTTCCACTACCGCCCACGGGATGGGTATGGGGTGCATAATAAATGAACTAAACTAACTCCCCCCCCCCCCCAGACCGAATTACTGACCCCGTCCAGGATGCAATCCCACAACAAGCAGACTAACTCCCGAGTACCTACTCACTGCTAGGTGAAAAGTGCCATTAGGTGAAAGGAATGTGCCCAACCATTTCTGTCCCTTCCGGGATTCGAACCCGGAATTATCGATTGTGCGAACCTGAAATATCTGACAGATATACTGTATTAGTAACCGGACACATGATTGTCTCATATACGACTAAGCCAAAGGTTTTATTTATTTATTTATTTATTTATTTATTTATTTATTTATTTATTTATTTATTTATTTATATGCAAGAAGGTACATTGGGTTAGAGAGAATACATAGCATAGTATTTGCAATCTTGTAAAGCCACTGTAATGTAACTATCATCGTAATGTCTGTAATGGCTGCTCTACCATAGTAATAGCAAAATTATTTATTGTAATATCTCTGTCCACACTTAATAACCAGCAAACACTAATAACGGACCAGCATGACCCCTCGCTGGACTGTCACGAATATAAGCTGAATATTAAATGAGGAATATCACAAGGAAAGGGATTATTAATCTTACCCTTTTCCTTTCACTGCCACCACCTTCCAAAGGAATGAATGTGTCTATAATTATCGGTCCCCAGGAAGGAAGGGACTCGATAATCAGGGAACTCAACGGACCAGTGATTGAAATTGAATGGATTATTTAGTCTTATTGAACTGAACGGGGGAGGCTCTCGCTTTACTTTATTATTCCTAAGAATGGAGAAACACAGGGAAGTTCTAACACAGCACATGAAAATCGCATGAATAACATATATTAACACAAGGGGACAGATAACTCACCAAGATGAAATTAACAATTATTTTATTATTGTAACTGTATATTTAAATCACAATTGACATATAGCCTACTCTAATAACATCTACCAAAATAAAAGAGGCAATGGAAATGCAATACCAATATGCAAGAAACGTAGGAGCACACTACCTTCAATCGCACAATTTGCCAAGATGTTGATGGCGGCCCTCAGCCCCTTTGGACGCGGGCTGGCTTGCCCTCCAGTCCCGAAAAACTCCCAAGACACACTAAATGAAATTTTGTTTTACCAGCTTATTGCTGGGAAGGATTACACCTCCCACCATCCAATACAGCCCCAGGGCTCCACCCATTATTTTGGCATTGGCCAACCATTTTACACTTAGGCCTGAGGTCTGGCTCTCTAGGGCCAATAAGGACTTGGCTCTTATCTTCCGCCAATCATCTACCCTGAGTTGCCGTGGAAGGCTACATGAATTCCTGAAGATTGAGTCAGTACTCCCCGGCTGTGCGATGGGAACAAGGTACCACTGTATTGGATACCCGCACTAGTGCACCTCCCAGCAATGTTTACCAAAACTGATTATTTATGTTCCAGCCCGTCTCCAGCAAGATAAAGGGTAGGGACACTTGACTCGCCTGGTATGGGTAAGGGATCGTTGAGAGGGGAAAGAGAGGGAATGAGAGGGGGATGAGAGGGGGGAGAGGGAGGATGGAGAGGGGAAACGAGTGGGGAGGATTGCGTGGAGACGCAAGGTATCACAGAGGTCGGCTGCACAACCCCTCAGGTCAACTCCTTGGACCTTGACAAATGGGCTACAGGGGGGGGGTGTGAAGGGGGAAGACGAATGACGGGTAAGGGGAGGGGAGAAAGGGGGAAGGGAAAAAGGAAGGAGGGGAGAAGGAAGGAGGGGAGAGGGGGAAGGGAGAACCAATGATCTGAGCACCAGATCATTACAACTCCCCTTCCTCGGAAATTAAGAAATTTGTGTGTAAAGAAATTTACACACACTTTTCTTATCCAAAACCCTGGGCTATCATGAACATTACTCCACAACCAAGATTTAACTCCACAATAAACTGACCCATTGCCTCAAACAAAAGAAATGATTATCTAATCCTAACTAATAATGGCAACACACATAAAACAGAATAATGTTTCCTCCAAAATAAAATACTGGCACCACCAAAAGGTGTGGGCCAGCCTGTATACATACATAACAAACACAGTAATAATACATAAACCATAAGGACAGAGAACGTCTCTAATCCTGGCTGTCCACTTGGCTGCAGCCCTGTACCCTTCCAACTACCTGGAAGACAAAACCTCCTATACCTGTCGTGATATAGTAACACTAATTGTAAAAATCCAAACCCAACAACTAGCTAACGTCAGCCGATAGCCTTCAGCTATCCCAGTATTCCACCTGGAATAAAGATCAAACACATCACATAGAAACATTAAAGAAATCAATGTCATCAAAATAAACAAATTATAAAATTCCATCAAAAATATAGAGAAAATATTCCCTCTCAGGGACCCGTGTCCCACACCTGTGGCAACTGCCTACCACAGCGTGTCCAAATCCTTAACCTAAAGAAAATACACAAAAAATATTTTATTAAAAAAAATTCGATGTCCACAGACATGTCTCTTAACCAACAACAACAGCGGGTGAACACATTTTCAGACTGTGTACCACCCTTATTGTTCAGTACTCCACAAAAAAAATAAAAAAAAATTATATAAATATCAGTATCTCGGATCTAGAAAAATCTAGATAAAGTTCCCCACTGATCAACGTTTCTAGAGAACCTACTAGATGGTTCTCAAAACAGTTCACTCAAA
Source organism: Procambarus virginalis (assembly GCA_020271785.1). Lineage (NCBI taxonomy): Eukaryota > Metazoa > Arthropoda > Malacostraca > Decapoda > Cambaridae > Procambarus > Procambarus virginalis. Next base: position 10,109 of record WNGS01001553.1, read on the forward strand.
CAACTTTTCTAGAGACAAGGTAATTTTCTAGTAACAATTTCTAGATGTTCACTTTCTAGATTTCTTTTTCTATTTCACTAGTTCTAGTTTTCAACATTTAATACTGTTCCAGAGAGCGTTCCGAAGGTGTACAGAGGTGTTACTGTCAGATGGAAAATTAGAGAGTTGAACTAACTGTTCCGAGTTAACACAGTTTACTATATTCCTTAAAATTCATTTCATATAACTTTTCTATACAAAAGTTCTATCGTTCGGTCCTGGTGACATCTCGTTGCTGTAGATTCCGGCGACTACCTCAAGTTGCTTGGAGATCCTGGTCATCTGGAAGTTCCATTTCCGGCCTCGGCCAACTACGGACAGTACAGGGGGTCTCGCACTGCCCGCACCGGCTTGCGTGACAGCTGACAGCTGGCGGCTGTCAGCTCAGGTGGACCCCGCTAACAGGAACCCGGGTTCACCTCTTCTTATCGCTTCCAACAGTCATGATGGATTGTTGTTAACCATGGCTGCCACCGTAGAGCACAGCTTCGACGTGTCATGATGTCTCGCGTTGGTAGGGAGGTTCGAGTGGCGTTGAAGAGGATGGCATGGTGACAGGACAGGTGGGCCCTGCCTCAGCTCCTGGGCGACGTCATCTACCGACGTTTACTTGTTATCCCGGTACTACTGGGCCGGTACACCTTTCCGTGCAACCCCTCGTGCAGCTGAGCTTGGGCCGAGATACAGAGATGTACCTCCTCTGGCGAAACAGCAGCACTCTGTAGGGGTAGTGCTGTTCGTACCCGGGACCGCCGTGTTGCCTCTTCGTTTCCACAGACGACGCAACCGCAGGTTTTGAGAGAGCTTAGTCGTTGCAATTAGCGTTCTTCTTCGTTTCCACTCGTCTTCCACTTCCGGTTTTCCGCAGTCTTGACTTAGCGGCTGGTGGACTTGGTTGGTGACCTTGAGACAGCTAGCCCACGGTTGTGATGGTGACTGACTCTGCTCCGTGAAGACAGCATGGCTGGACTGGGACAACCTCGTTAGTGACGTGAGGTGTCGGCTGGGTGACTGTACGTCAGTCACCCCTTCCGGATAACCAATTGACGAGTTACCGGGTACAAGGGGGAGGACTTTATGTAACGTGCCTCAGACCCCGATCTTATCAGCCAGGTGGGTCATCCCCAGACCTGCTGATCTCGATCCTTGGTTCACGTGTGACTGGGAGGCTGGAACTGGTGTACCGTCAGACCTGAGAAAGACAGTCAACAACAAATGGCGGAAGCATGGATATTACTCTGAGGTATAGGAAGTTGGCAACCCCAGAGCAAGGCAAGTATGCTACCTGAGTCATGCACATCAGTAACTACACACCATTGCCTCTACAGGATTATATGAACTTTTACTAAACCTGACTAGGGGAGATCATTACACTTACTGTACAGCTCGCGACCTTGTTACCATAGGGTGACAAGATTGAGCTTGACTACTGATGAGATTTAACAGGTCATCCTCATCCTCTGACTCATCACTTGGATCATTAGACAGGTCAGGAATTAGACTTGCTGAAGGCAGCTCTAGTTCCTCCCTCGCGTGATAAGGTTTTAATTTATTAATATGAATGGTTCTCTCAACTTGGTCCTCAAAAATACCTTTAATAACAAAATTAACCGGACCTTTTCTTTCAATTACTCGGTAGGGGCCCCGCCATCTAGGTGCAAGTTTCCTACTCTGATTGGCGGGAGCCGCCTCATTAACTCTCAACACAAGACTCCCGACTTTCAATTCAAGGGGTCGTACCTTTTTGTCATAATGTTGAGCATAGCGATCTCGTGCTGTCTTGGAAGCCCTAGCTGCAATTCTCCATGCATTTTTCATCTTATTTACAACTTCTGATGGGTAGTCTTCCCCATATGCAATATTATGTCTGTTAAGCAGACCTGATGGGAAATTACATGAATGACCTGTGAACAGCAAAAGGGGTTGGGTGTTAATGGACTGATGGATGGCAGTGTTCAGCGCAAACTGGACATAGGGGAGGTGTTCGTCCCACGAATTGACATCATGCTCTGCAAGAATTGCAAGCATATCTTTAACTGATCGATTCGTCCGTTCTGTCATACCGTTAGCCTGAGGGTGATAAGCCGTAGTGAATGCTGAAGTCGTCTCTACAATTTTACATACTTCTCTGAAAATATTCCCATTAAATTCCTGACCACGGTCAGAAACTAATACTTTAGGGGGACCGAATACAGTGACAAACCTATCTAAGAACGCCTTTGCAACAGTTCGTGAATCTTTCTGAGGCAAGGCAATCAGTGTGGTGTACCTGGAAAGGTGGTCTACCAACACCAATACGTAACGGTTTCCTGAATGACTGTGATGCAGATCAATCAGATCAGCCCCCACCCGATCTAAAGGTTCCAAAATATCTGGGAATTCTTGCAATGGAGCTTGTACCTTAAGGGTACCTTTCCTCCTTTGACAATGACCACAGGACTTAACGAAGTTAATGACCTCTGTTAACATACCGGGGAAGAAAAGAGTGACTTGGCTTTCATGTGAGTTTTAAAAATCCCCGGATGACCTGCAATCTTAGACGCATGCGCGAGTTTCAACGCTGACTTCTTCAACACTTCTGGGATAACCAGCTGAAATACTGCACGATCCTTCTGTCCCTTTACATAATATAAGACCCCATCCTTCATTTCAAAATCATGAATTGCTAAATTACTTTTCTTTGACGGATATTTTCCTCCCTCTAAAAGTTCAATAATCTCTTTCCACCTTGGTTCGTTCATCTGGAATTCTCGCATTTTCTCGCTGGAATATTTTCAATATTCAGATTTACATTAATAGTAGCAATGTTCCTACTCAAAGTGTCTGGTACAACATGTGATGGACCAGGCTTGTAAAGTATTTGGAACGAGTGAGCAGCTAGTTCATGAGACCAACGTGACATGCGAGGGCACTTAGTTCTTTTCTTAAAAATATGAGTTAAAGCTCTGTGATCTGTATAAATGACAAAGTGACGTTGGAAAAGATACGGTTCAAAGTACCTAACACTTTCTACCACAGCCAAAGCTTCCCTATCCGTTGCCGAATAGCGGATCTCCGGACCCTTAACCTTCCTGCTGAAATATGCTACAGGGTGAGGAAGATTGTCATTATCACGTTGCATTAAGCACCCACCAATAGCTATACCACTGGCGTCAGTGTGTACTTCCCACTCCTTATCAAAATCAGGTACTGCCAATACTGGGGTTGTAATGAGTTGACTTTTTAATTTTGCATAAGCGTTATCATGCTCAGGTTTCCAAACGAATTTAACATTTTTCTTAGTAAGCTCAGTTAACGGTGCTGTTGTACTTGCAAAACCCTCTATGTGGCGACGGAAATATCCGGCTGCCCCCAGAAACCTTCGAACATCCTTTGCTGTCTTAGGTGTTGGCATGTCAGCAATGGCACGACAGGAGTCGGGGTCAGGTCGGATACCATCTGTGCTCACCTGGAATCCCAGAAACTTGAATTTCTGAGACGCCAGAGTGCACTTACTCACGTTAAGTTTGAAGCCCGCCTTATCTAATAGTGACAACGTCTCAGTCAAATCTCGTAAGTGCTCATCGAACGTCCTAGAGTAGATAACCACATCATCCAGGTACGCTAATGAGTGCCTTCCCAAGACTGGACTGAGGATATAATTAATAGCCCTCTGAAATGATGAAGGCGCTGTTTTTAACCCGAAAGGCATCCGCTTGAATTGATAAGTATGAACCCCATCAGAGAAGGCGGTCTTCTCTCTATCTTTCTCAGCTACTGGTATGGCCCAATACGCAGATTTCGCATCCAGAGTGGAAAAGTATTTGGCTGCCCCAAACTGATCTATAATTTCTTGTATCCGTGGTAAAGGATACACATCACCTTTAGTAATTTCATTTATCTTTCGGTAGTCAACACAAAATCTATAACTACCATCCGGTTTACGTACCAATACTACTGGCGACAACCATGGTGATGTACTAGGCTCTATCACATTCTGTCTTAACATCTTCTGACACTCATCCCTAATTACTTCCTTCGCCCGTTCCGGAAGCCTCCATTGACGGGTGTAAATAGGAGGATGATCACCGGTAGGAATCACATGTTCGATCCTATCCAGAAGCCCGATTTGATCGTCTTCTGTTGCAAACAGTCTAGGGAATTTACGTAAAATCCCTCTCAAAAGTTTTCTATCTGACTGTTGCACATGTTGCAAATCCAGAGCCGAGATTAACTTATCAACTTCCTGAGTATTGCTACTTTTTCTTGTCTCGGTCTTGTGTTTCCCCTGTGTGCTACTATCTGTAACATTCAGTGCACTACATTGTGCTGTGGTGGCTGGCATCTCCTCCTGGCTTTGATATTGAAAAATTCCTGTATTTTCTACAACTGTAGCCTGAGACACCCTATCACCTGCCCTGAAACGATAGGTTTTGTGCGAGAGATTGACAACTGGAATAAGGGCACCTTTATCAAGCACTGTGATCAAATGATGAGGGATCAACAACCTGTCACATCTCCCAGCCACCTGAAGGATGGTACCTGGTGCAATGTGACGTCCCACTGATACTTTAATGAACTTAACTGAATGGGGTGGGCAATATTGTTTCACTAAGGCATGTAACCCACATGATTTCTTATCTGTGTCTGGAAGAGACTTAAACAACAACTTAGGGTAGTGAATGTTGTACTTCTGTTTCTTACTAATGGAAGCAATTACTGGTGGATGATCTACCATTTTAATGGGATAAACTACCTGGCCCAACTTCAATCTGCACTTCCTTGATCCCTGTTGAGCAGACAACGAAAAGTTAACTCGTCCCAGAAAATCCATTCCCAACAAAACCTGACCAGGGAATGCAAGATTCTCGACAATCGTGCAATTGTGTGGGTAAGCTTCTCCCTTACCCACTTCAAAATTAAGAGTGGCCTGGCCCAAGATATTAATATGTTGCCCATTTACTGCTGTTAAATGCTTCCCACAACGCTTAAGGCGTGTCTCTTTAAGTGTGCTGAAGGCTGACTTTTTAATGAGAGTTGCTTGACTTCCGGTGTCCACAAAAACTGTCAATCTCACACCTTCAACCGTCATCTCAAACGTAGGTCTGCCACCCAACGTGCTGACCTGTTCTGGGTCATCCTTGACCCGTGTGCTCGTGCACGCATACCTGTAATGGCCTCGGCCATGACACTTCCAACAAATTTCATCATCAATTTTACGCGTCCCAGAAGCCCGCTGGCTACATTCCCCAGCAACTTCTGTGGAGGCGACACCAGGAATGGGGGTAGGAGGGGTAGAGGGGTGGAGGGGAGGTGAGGAGCAAGGTGTAGGGTTAATGGAGGGGGTAGGGTGGGTAACAGGAGGGGTGGGTTGGGTGAGTTGGGGGGTTGAGAAGGAGGGTGAGGGAAGGCCAGGGGTGGGTTGTGGGGGGGATTGTAAACAGGGGGTTGTAAGGGTGGGGGTTGAGAGGGAATTGTAGTTTTCCACAATTCCAATAATGCGTCGACAAGGGTTTGGGTGGTATTTGGCTGGGGTTGGTATGGGTCTGCCAGGGATTGGGGTGGACATGGGTTGGCCTGGAGGTAAGGTTGGGGAACGGGGTTGTAGGTAGGGAGGGTTTGGGGTTGGGGGTTGTAGGTAGGGAGGGTTTGGGGTTGGGGGTTGTAGGTAGGGAGGGGTGCTTGGGTAAGGATGGGGTATTGGGGAGGTTGTGTCTGCATACATTGTCCATTCATTGCTAAAAAACATTTTCACCCCAAAACGTAACTTCAAGACCCGTCGTCGGATCAGGGTGAAATTTTAACACACGATTTGGTTTCATAAATAACCACTAATAATAACACAAGACGTTTCGTAACCTCACTCCTTGGAAACAATGCTCCGTGTGTCCACACCGGATGTATCATTTATGGCCACCCTTCCTAATCGATTTCTCGAGCCCCAGCGAGGACCGTCGCCCGTTGACACGGCGATGACAGAATGACCGCGGCAGAATCTCGCTGACTCCATACTACCAATGAATGGAATTATCGTGTCTTATTAACCTCGTCTCGCATTCGTAAAATTTCTACACAAACAGATAGAGTACACGACGGCATCGACTAGCATTTATTTACTTGTGAAAACAACTGTATACGATGAATAAGATACACGCGCACAAATACACTAAAAATAGTAGGTTACGTTACGTTAATTCATTAAACGCCAGGAAATTACTACAATTAATCTTGATAAAATGTAATGAGTTTACTATATTTATTTGACACTCGATGGACTGGTAACGCAATTATAAAAATTAAAGTAAAAATTTCTTGTCTCTAAATGAAAGACCAATATAAATGTTAGAAAAATATTGATAATTACCGCATTCTTGAACAAAATATACTGAAATTATATAGTGAATATTATCGCGAAAGGAACTACACTGAATTTATTGTAAATAATTTAGTTTCAACTCTGTTTAATTTATCGAAAATAATCTAAGTCCTGTTTACCAGCTCACAATACTTTACGCTAACTGAGTTTCTCAAATTTTCTAGATTTTCAAATTTTCTAGTAAATCTTAGGCGCGCTAGAATTGAATGACGTTATCGTTAAGTTACCACTGGCGCGATGTTTATATCTTCAACAATTATTAAATTCTTAACGCCCGACGCTGACAACGGCGCTCAGATATAATTAAGTATTTATTAGTTAAACAAAAATTAATGATAAATCACTTATTTACGTTACTGAATGAACTCGATGTTAACGTAGCCTACACTGGGTCACCGCCGCTTGCGTAGAAGAATACTGAGAATTTAACACATAGCCGCGACACTCACAGCTATACAGAGTCGCGCTGAACCTTAATTAAAAATTAGTAATTATTTTCCCAAAATTATAAATTAAATACTGGCGTGTAGTTTGCGTATCACTTGAACTGAATATACCACTCGCGAGACACTTAGACACTTGATTGAGCGCAAACAATTACTGAGCGCTGCCTCACTGAGCGCTGAGAACCGCTAGAAGAAAAAAAATCAGAGTCCCAACGCTAATTCGCTTAAATGACCAAAAATCGACTTTTGGTCTCTCAAAGTTCTAACTTGGATCACTGTAATCGCACACTGGAATTAACACTGACGACCCAATGATCGTATGGCTAGCCACAAAATTAGAATTTATTCCCAAAACTAAGATTTTCCAAGCGACTTTGAAATATATCATCACAACAATTTTCACGATTTTCACTGAATTAACGAATACACGAATCCACTTTAATGCACTGCACTTCACTTCACTTGAAAACAGTGGACCACTCACCTTGGTAATTCTCCCAGAGAATTTATACTGCATACATGTACACAACTCCAGATATAAAAGAAATATAAACAAATACTTAGAAAATAATAACACTTATATACGAAAATTACCTAACAAGGGGGAATACTTAACTAACGAAGGGACGCTTAACCTGAAAGGGAACTTAATATACAGGGAACTTAATGTAGTACTTAAGGAGATCTCGATTTAACCTATAACCGTCCCGTCCCGGCCCGCCCTGTCGCTTTTACCAACATTCACCAATATCCCGACAGTACCAAATAAATCCTGTCCTTCGCGGTCAACGGTTAGACTAGATAGCGGAACAACCGACGGATCTAACTGTCCGACACCACCGTAATTCCGTTGCTAGACAATCTACTACGCCATCCCTCAGTAACTCTCGGCACCTTCATGGTTGTACCGTAGAAAGCTAGCGATTGGGTCGCCTAACACGCCCTCGGGGATAAATAATTAGCGTCCTAATACTTCCCCGCTCAGACAATTCGAAACCTAGAATTGTTGTTGCAAAACCACCATGCAACACCCTTGTCCGTAGTTGCAGAGGGTCGAGAAAAAGTACCCTGTCCAACTACCCAAGGCGGCCTCCACACTTAACTGCCTGCTAGCGCACTTAAGTGCCTGTAATCTACCTTACCAGCCTCTCAAGACCCTAGAATCGCCTACTCTATGCGAATCGCACCACATAGGATTACCGTCGACTCTATCTCATGGGCCCCGGCTGCACTCTCACCACACAGCATAACCGAACGGACAGACGCGTGAGGCTTCAATAATCGTCAAGAAATTATTGAAACACCGCTGCTACCATTGTAATGGGTATCTCAATGCTGTTCTCTACCATTGTAATGGACTACCATAATTGAAATATTCTGTCCACACTTAATAACCAGCAAACACTAATAACGGACCAGTATGACCCCTCGCTGGACTGTCACGAATATAAGCTGAATATTAAATGAGGAATATCACAAGGAAAGGGATTATTAATCTCCTTACCTTTACACTGCCACCACCTTCCAAATGAATGAATGTGTCTATAATTATCGGTCCCCAGGAAGGAAGGGACTCGATAATCAGGGAACTCAACGGACCAGTGATTGAAATTGAATGGATTACTTTAGTCTTATTGAACTGAACGGGGGAGGCTCTCGCTTTACTTTATTATTCCTAAGAATGGAGAAACACAGGGAAGTTCTAACACAGCACATGAAAATCGCATGAATAACATATATTAACACAAGGGGACAGATAACTCACCAAGATGAAATTAACAATTATTTTTTTATTGTAACTGTATATTTAAATCACAATTGACATATAGCCTACTCTAATAACATCTACCAAAATAAACGAGGCAATGGGAATGCAATACCAATATGCAAGAAACGTAGGAGCACACTACCTTCAATCGCACACTGCGGCCAAGATGTTGATGGCGGCCCTCAGCCCCTTTGGACGCGGGCTGGCTTGCCCTCCAGTCCCGAAAAACTCCCAAGACACACTGAATTCTCTCTCTTACAAAAAATGCTACCACACTCCTAGGCCCAATTTAACTCCGCCTCTCCCAGCCTAGGCCAATGGATTTAAACATAACTGGGTGAACTAGAGACCGGCCAATGGCATGGCAGGCACTCCTGAGACTGACTTCCTACTCAACCAATGAGCGCAGAGTGTCACTCTCAGACCAGACAATTCTTGATTAGCCCCGCCTCCTAGGACTGGGCATAGGCCTTGTTTCTGAACGTTCTGTTTTTCCTCCCGTAGGCTCACACACCGTTCCCACGGTACGACAGGAAAACGCCCACAAGACGGTTGGCGCTCTCTGGCTGCCCGACATCCGAGAACCCAAGTTTATTGGCCCTGGAGTATTGTTCTAAAAGTTTGTCACTGACTAATTTCCAAAGACGGCCAAGGGGAGCCAAAAGGCAGGAAGCTTTATGACCCTTGACGAAAGAGGGTCGGCCCACGGGGAAGGGGAGAAAGAGAGTAGGAAGGGAGAAGGGAGGGGGAAGGGAGAAGAAGGGAGAAGGGAGAAGCAATGATCTACGCGCCAGATCATTACAGCACCAGCAACAGTTGGGTGTGAGGGCACCAGCAACAGGTGGGTGCGGTGGGCACCAGCAACAGGTGGGTTTGGGGGCACCAGCAACAGGTGGGTGTGGTGGGCACAAGCAACCGGTGGGTGTGGTTGGCACCAGCAACAGGTGGGTGTGGGGGGCACCAGCAACAGGTGGGTGTTAAGGCACCAGCAACAGGTGGGTGGTGGGGGGCACCAGCAACAGGGGGGTGTGGGGGGGGCACCAGCAACAGGTGGGTGTTAAGGGCACCTGCAACAGGTGGGTGTGGGGGGCACCAGCAACAGCTGGGGTGTGGGGGGCATCAGCAACAGGTGGGTGTGGGGGTATCAGCAACAGGTGGGTGTAGGAGCTCAGCAACGGGTGGGTGTGAGAGCACCAGCAACAGGTGGGTGTAAGGGGCACCAGCAACAGGTGGGTGTGGAGGTGGCACAGCAACACGTGGGTGTGGGGGGGCACCAGCAACAGGTGGGTGTTTGGGCACCAGCAACAGGTGGGTGTGGGGGGCACCGGCAACAGGTGGGTGTGGGGGGCACCAGCAACAGGTTGGTGTGCGGGGCACCAGTAAAAGGTGGGAGTGGGTGGCACCAGCAACAGGTGGGTGTGGTGGGCACCAGCAACAGGTGGGTTTGGGGGGCATCAGCAACAGGTGGGTGTGGGGCTACCAGCAACAGGTGGGTGTAAGGGGCATCAGTAACAGGTGGGTGTAGGAGCTCCAGCAACAGGTGGGTGTGGTTGGCACCAGCAACAGGTGGGTGTGTTGGGCACCAGCAACAGGTGGGTGTGAGGGGCACCAGCATCACATGGGTGTGGGGAATGGGTACTAGCAACAGGTGGGTGTGGGGCACCAGCATCAGGTGGGTGTGGGGGGCACCAGCAACAGGTGGGTGTTGGGGCCTCCAGCAACAGGTGGGTGTGAGGGGCACCAGCAACAGATGGGTGTGGGGTGGGTACTAGCAACAGGTGGGTGTAGGGGCATCAGCAACAGGTGGGTGTGGAGGCACCAGCAACAGGTGGGTGTGTGGGGCACCAGCAACAGGTGGGTGTGGGGGGCACCAGCAACAGGTGGGGTGTGGGGCACCAGCAACAGGTTGTGTGGGGGCATCAGCAACAGTTAAGTGTGGGGGGCACCAGCAACAGGTGTGTGTGAGGGGCACCAGCAACAGATGGTGTGGTGGGGGTACTAGCAACAGGTGGGTGTTTGGGCACCAGCAACAGGTGGTTTGGGGTCACCAGCAAACAGGTAGGTGTGGTGGGAACCAGCAACAGGTGGGTGTGGGGGGGGCACCAACAACAGTGGGAGTTTGGGGGCACCAGCAACATGTGGGTGTGGGGGGCACCAGCAACAGGTTTGTGTGTGGGGGCACCAGCAACAGGTGGGTGTGGGGGCACCAGCAACAGTTAAGTGTGGGGGGCCAGCAACAGGTGGGTGTCAGGGGCACAGCAACAGGTGGGTGTAGGGGCACCTGCAACAGGTTGG